>AWOL01S0018684.1:22093-98602 GCA_000715115.1 Nicotiana otophora | reverse complement strand
TAGACTAAAGGGGGTGTTTTAACGGAATGGGGGTCAGGTTTTAAATTAAGAAAATGGGTGCCCAGACACAGGTCTGCGGTCGCATATACGAACGCATAACGGTTATGCGGTCCGCAAAGTGACCGCAGAAATGGCCCTCAGGGGCCTGAACTTACGGCTCAAGTATGCGACCAGTATGCGGTCCGCATACTCGTTCTGCGGTCGCATAATGCACCGCAGAACTCCCTCCGCAAAAATCCAAGAGGGATTATGCGATCGATATGCANAGTTTCAAGCAAGAATTGAAGAATAATTGATGAGGATTACTTTCTCACTCTAAGGCTCCCTCTCTCACTCTATAGTATCAGAAAATGAGCTCAAAATAGACTAAAGGGGGTGTTTTAACGGAATGGGGGTCAGGTTTTAAATTAAGAAAATGGGTGCCCAGACACAGGTCTGCGGTCGCATATACGAACGCATAACGGTTATGCGGTCCGCAAAGTGACCGCAGAAATGGCCCTCAGGGGCCTGAACTTACGGCTCAAGTATGCGACCAGTATGCGGTCCGCATACTCGTTCTGCGGTCGCATAATGCACCGCAGAACTCCCTCCGCAAAAATCCAAGAGGGATTATGCGATCGATATGCAGTCCGCATAGTGGTTATGCGGTCGCATAATCGACCGCAAAGCTGACCTCAAACTGGCCAACGTACTGTTTCACTCTGCGGCCATTATGCGGTCCACAGAGTGATTATGCGGCCGCATAATGAGCCGCAGAAACGCGTCCTTCTGCGAAATATTTTCTCTAAGTCCGTAGGGTACTGTTCAATCCAGAAAGTCTGAACCGTGGCGAGCTTGCTCGCCGCGAAGAATTTCTACTATAATAACGCAGGAATCTAACTTGGCACCACGAAATCCCGAATTGTTTTTGTTTTAAATTGTTTTGCGGGTCCTTACACATACCGACCCCCAGTGCGATAAATGGGATTCCCAACGAAAAGTCAGGTAACGCTGCGGTACCAGCCCATATAATCATGCTCAGTATCCGTCTGGCGCGGTGAGGAGGGGAGGGGTGGAATCAGGTCAAGTCGCCGGTCCCAAGTATCGATCTGCGCCTCTAGCCAAGTCATATATATCTGGTCCACCCTGCAACAATCATCCCGTTGGTAATGTGTGGTATGCCAGGTGGGTGGTGGCAGTACAAGCTGTGGGAGGCCAAACTGGCGAAGTACCCGCTCGGTGACATGATGCTCCACAATATCAAGGCACATCAACGGGACGGAAGAGCTCCACATAATTCGGCCGACCGAGCAATAATCGGGCAAGACAGCTATTAGCTCGTCGATGTATTGCCTCCAAATGAACTATTAAGTAACAATAGAAAACGTGAGTACACGCAACACATATGAAGCCAAGCCAAGTAAACTTAGGTATACATTTACCTGTGCGCCCTCCAACAAATCTAACAAATCCCTGCACAAGGAGAGATTATGCCGAGCCTCGTACTCTCGTCCATATCCCTGCCTATCAACCCACCTCCTAGCTAGAGGGAGAAACAGAGGTAGTGTACCCGGAGCTAATGGTGGTAGAGGTGGTTGCAACTGCAGGAACCGCTCCCAGGCCCAAACCTAATATACAAAGTGGACGTAAAATTTAAGGTATATTTTTACTGAGTATATTATAATGAATAGAGTATTCGAATATGTTTTCACCTGTAGCAGCGACAAAAATCCAGCAACGTCATGCTGGGTGCCCATACTCGCCCCGCACATCTGCCAGTACAAGTAGCCGAGAATAGCAGCACCCCAGCTGTACTGAGGTACATCATCTAGCCGCTCAAGATGATGAAGAAATCTCAAGCTGACTAGGTTTCCCGAAGTGTTCGGGAACAAAACCTCTCCAAACATAAGGAGCAGCAGCAACCTCGTGTACCGGTGAATATGAAGCTCTGGTGTATCGTCTGTGATGTCAGGATGCAATGCCTCCAAATGCTGTCGGATGGGCGTCAACTGCAGACGACTGGCCCCAACCAGTGCAGTCTCCTCCGGTGGCTGGAAACCGGTGAGCCGCTACAGCATGTCCAGGTACTTCAAACCTGTATACTCTTTGATGGCATGCGGCAGAGCAACAGGGTGTCCATCAACGGGCATCACATACATGAACTCCACATCCTGCAGCGTGATAGTGGCCTCGCCAATGGGCAAATGGAATGTGTGCGTCTCCGGTCGCCACTGCTCTATCAGGGCCGTGATCAACGACCAATCCAGATGCAGCCGACCGATCTTCACAATCCTATAAAAGCCCGTATCCTGGAGGCGTCTGACTATACGGAGATGGAGAGGGTGGGCCCTAAGAAAGTCCTACATATCGTCTACTCTCCTGGCGCGGAAAGTCTAGGCCAGTAACTGTCCCTCCCATATGTGGGACGATATATGATCGCCCTGTAACGACATTAGCTCCAGGTTGGCACGTCCGGGATGCAAAAGCGGAACCTCCATGTCATCTACTGTAAATTAAACAATATTAATTACATTATTTTACTTTAATATGTTAGTTTATTATTTTACATGTTAGTTTTATTATATATTTTTGTTTATGACTCACTTATTTTTTACTATAATAAAATTAAATAATTAATTTTTATAATTATATAAAATTTAATTATTAAATATTCAGATATGAGTTCTGGGCTCGATATTTGAGGCCCGGAAGCACCAAGGTATCCTGGAAATATTGTTGTTTTCTCATACTTAGTCGAGGAAATATTGTTGTTTTCTCATGTTATTTTCTTATGATCGTTGACTAGAATTGGACAGAATTTGTGTTTAAACTATCAGCTTTTTGACGTATGTTTGGGTATAATAGATACTTAAATGATTAATTTCAATAACTACAAGGATACTACGCTAAAGGGTACTATATTTTACTACGCTAAAAGGGCACTACATTACAAATACAAGCACTACATTAGGCCACAATATACCACTAGAGAGAACTAAAGTAACAATTTATCTATTTTACTAGTCTTTAAGCAAATAAATAATCTAAACCGGATAAAAATAACAAATAAATTTAATCACAAAACATTCACGAAAATACATATACCACAGTAAAAAATAACTAATTAATATTTTTTTTAACAACTAATAATAATTTCTCTATTTTTACTAATTTTTTTAGCACACTAATATCATAGTCCGGATAAAAATAGCAAATTAGTTAAATCGCAAAACAATCACAAAATAACATAGAACACATTAAAAACAACTAATATGCATTTTTTATACGAGTTTTAACAAAAACTAAGTCGGAATACCTCGATTTAAGGTTTTTGAAAAGTTGAAGATTTGGTGATTTGGAGACGAAACGAGCAACCCACACGAGATAACGCCTTAGCTAGGATGTGGGACCGAGAATCTTTACTTTTCGTGGGACGGATGGGCTCCACTCAAGCTTTTTTGGTCGTTAATGGGAGGACCGCTGGTTTGTTTAAGTTTTAATGGGATTTGGGCGGGGGGGTTCTGGTTTGGTGGGGAAGGGAAGGGGACGATTTTTTATGTAGGTATAGAGTTGTTTATCAAGGCGCTATAGTATAGTGCCTTAATAAACGACGTTATACTTGTCTGTCTTTTCAAATTCAAGTATAACGCCCTTTTAAAGGGAGTTATACGGCCATTAAGGTATAACGCCCTATTAAAGGGCGTTATATGTATTTTTGTCGCTATCTTTTTTTTTCACGCATTTCGGTCGTTTGAGTCAAAAATACCACATTTTGGTTACCATCTCATGGTTTGAGTATATAACTAGTAGTTTGGTATCACAATGATGCAAATATGTTAGAATATATGTATTTAAACAAAAGGAAGTACAAGAAACATGATTCCTAGTTGGCCCAGAAGCTGGACTAAACTTGAGCTTCAAACTAGGCCAAAACAGTAGGGACTGCACTCTATGAGTCAATAAAGCAGTACAATAGTACATCAGCAACAATTACAATGACCATAGTTACCTAAGAAACCAAATCATGACTGAGAATAACGTAAATTTGCAATTAATCCACATAAAAACATACCAAAATGTTAAGACTCCACTGATACTTTCAATTCAACTTCCATATAAGTTAATATTTTTAATGATGGTGAAGTGTGAAGACAAATCTGGCAAACACGAAACAACTACAACTTGGACCACCAGTCACCAAAGTATAACGAAGTTATTCTTCAAGTATTGCATTTGGCCAGAGACTATCAATATTTGAGCATAATTAAAAGTGATGCTTGTTTCATGAGTCATCTCCTTCAAAGAACCAAAAAATAGGCATTAACACTCGTTGAAGGCACCATTGAGAATAAAAACTCTATCTTGAAATGTAGTAAATGATTTCAATAAAAATACTAATCAATAACAAACAAAGCATGGTTTGCAATAGTATATAGCTTTTACAAGTCAGTTACCAGAAGAAATGAAAAACCAAACTTGAATTAACGAGGTGCCTTCTTCTTCCCTGCAATTGCAACTTTCTTGCCCTTCAAAGTACGGCAATTGTTCTTTGTTCGCTGTCCTCTGCAAGGCAATCCTTGGATATGCCTTACCCCTCTGTAGCACTGAATCTCCTTCAATCTCCTAATGGCAAGAGCATTGAATCTCCTCTGAAACCAACATCGGAAGTATATCATTTCCCCATTTCAAATAGGAAGCATTGACCAACAACTATATAATATAAGAATGATAACGGACATCGTCACTCCTAAAACAAGCTATCAATTTCTTTCTGTGCACATAAACATTTCCAGAAGAACTGTTTTGCCATAAAAATTATTTTAACTTGGGGTTAGGTGGTGGCAGCTATAGAGGCCATGATCCAACATATCCAAACTCCACTGATATACGTATTACATTTACAGAAAGACACAAAAATGAAATCACACAATGTATGCCAAAGATTTCGCTTCCACTATTCCAACCAAAGAAGATGGGGAAAAATACACAAATATACAAGGACAAGAAGCTTCCACAATTTGAAACAGGAAACAAATATCTGAAAATGGACAGGAGGGGGGGAAAAGAGCAGCTTCCCCCCAGCCAAACAATTTTAGCAGCTTCCCCCCAGCCAAACAATTTTATTTCAATGACTGCCCTTCCAATAGTATCTTTTACAAAACAAAATATGTAGAACATGCATAAGGAAACCAATATTGTAGGTCCGCAAGAAAACCTTTTCGAACAGAACCTTTACGAAGGTAGCTGCTACTACTGTAGCATCTCTACTAATTGGAAACCAAGCATTAAAGTTAGCCTTAAGAAAAAGATCATGTACAAAAGATTTCTCTGTGTTTTCGTGTTTTAGCATTTATTCTTCCATTAACTACAGGGAGGCATTACTAAATGAACTAAAGTTTAAAGCATGCGAGCCATCGAGGCAAACAATAATTGGACAATAAGAAAGCAAGTTACTAGGTATCCATTCTTTACTAATTCTGTCGTCATTTGTTTGTTCATTGGCGTCTTTAGAGAAAATCATAAAGTCCCGTTATTTGGTTGAAGTTATGGAGAATGAAGATTGAATTGAGCCATCCTCTAAGTGAGTCCGCGCAAAGTTAGAAATGAACTAATTCCTAGCAAATGCTACTTTATATATTTTTGGGGTATAACTAGACACTTCCCTACAAAATGCTACTTTGAGTTAAAATATGGTTTTCAGTTCCAATAAACAACTTGACATTTTAAAATTTGGGCAGAAAAAATGAATTGCCCCCTTGAAGTAAAGTTCTGACTCCATGAAAAGGTTAGCCAAACTTTAAGGCACAAAGCATTGAGAAACTGCAGTCAAAACCAAAACGCGTACTCCAATTAAAAGCAAGATGGCTACAATATTTGGTCTGATGAAAATAATTTTAAGATACCGTTTTCAGCCTCAGTATGCTACTTCACATGCAAAAATCTTATTAAAAGTTTGGTTCAAGATACCCTTCTAGTGAAACATTCTTGTGGCTCAATTAAATTGTATTACTTAAAAAACCAAATGGCACACTGAAACAAGCCACACTACAAAGTATCAAGAACCTCAACCACACCAAGGTAACATGAAATAGAGAAACCAAATCGAATTACCTAAGCATATAAGTTTCATTTAGCTTAATCACACTGCCATGAAAACAAACAAACACTTTAAAATAAGAGCAAGGAAACTCACGAGGTCGCCTTCGATCATGTATTTGGAGACTTCATCACGGAGAGTGATAAGCTCCTCTTCAGAAACGTCCTTCATAATCTTGTTCTCAATTTGAAGGTCTACCAGAATCTGGCGTGCACTGGTGCGGCCAATCCCATGAATGTATTGCAAGGCAAACTCTACTCTTTTGTTGTTTGGTATCTCCACTCCTCCCACACGCACACACTTTATACTCAAACCTCCAATCTACACACAAACATCATTTCACTTCCAACTCAAAGAAGTCATAAAATATAAAATTCAGCAAACCCAATTCAATTCCAACTCAAAGAAGTCATAAATATGAAACTTTAGCAAAACCCATTTCAATTCCAACTCAAAAAACTGTAAAATGGAAACTTCAGCAAAACACATTTCAATTACAACTCCAAAAAGTTCAAAAAATGGAAACTTTAGTAAAAACCCATGTTTGGTTACTGGTAAAAAATTAAGAAAAGAAAAGGGAGTCAAGTGTACCTTGGGAAAAGATGTGGGAGTTGAGAAAGAGAGAGAATTGTGCTTGGAGATTGCAGAAGTGTTGCAGATAAGGGAGAGCGAAGGTAGTACAGGAGTTGCTAGTGCTTGTGCCATTCTTGAAATTTTGATGAAGAAATAAGAGGAGAAGATGGAGCGTTTTCTCTTATCTTTTTGGGGAAACAGGATAGGAATGGAGTTTTTTCCTATGGTTTTCTATATGGAGCCCCGGTTTGGAAATAATTATTTTTTTCAAAAAGAAATTGGAACAAAATTTAACTTTTAACGACTAAAATGTCATAATTCAAAATTTACTTTTTTCCATAATTGGGAAAAAATATATTCTTACCGTGTAATTTATCAATATGAGGAAATGGACTTTCATGGCAAGCTATAATGTTGAAATTAAGAATGTGTCCTTTTTAAATCTCTTATATGAAAAGATTTAAAATCGCATATATTTCACCTTTTCAGACTTCACTTGTGAAAATTTACTGGATTTATTATTATTGTTATTATGTATAAAAGTAAATCTCTATATGTAAAAAAACATAGATCATAAAACTAAAAATAAATTTATAAAGATTTGTTTATCTTTCCGTGCATAAAAGATTTTCAGCCTTATCTTTCATCTTACACTAATAATTTATACTGTGAAGAAGAAAAAAAATAATTTCCACCGCATAAAAGTTGGTTTGATTTGGTTAATACGGTGGAAGGTGAGTGGGTATACATTTGAATCTTTTTCAATTATTCGGAAGTATATTTAGAATTTTTTAATTGTGCACGAACATGCTTTAAATTTTGATTGTACCAAGTAACATGAAATAAGAGTTTTGATATTTTGTAAAGGAAATTAACTTCCACTAACAAGTGATAGAAATCATTTTCTCACTTTTTGGAGAAAACATTTTCTATAATTCGAGGTAACAAAGTTAGGTACATGTTAAATAATATCATTAAAAACA
This sequence comes from Nicotiana otophora, assembly GCA_000715115.1. Lineage (NCBI taxonomy): Eukaryota > Viridiplantae > Streptophyta > Magnoliopsida > Solanales > Solanaceae > Nicotiana > Nicotiana otophora. Next base: position 90,970 of record AWOL01S0018684.1, on the reverse strand, counting down.
GTTTTCAAGAATATGTTTTCTACCGTGATAAACACAACCAAAGTTTGAAATCCCTTGGTTTAATGTTGAGGTCAATGGACGATACAATAATCTGAATTTGAGAATTTTTGACTAGTTGTTTCTTTTTTGTATCAGCTATTTAGTAGATGACTTTTTTTAAAAAAAAATTGCTTGCAACTTATGAATCTTTTAGGATATGGTTTAAAATTCTCTTTGAGTAAACTGAAAATCTTATAAAAAACGTTAGACTATAATTTCAAATTTGGAAGTTATTGCAAATATTAGATCACATTCTAACATTTTGTCCACAATGTTGAGCAAACATTAGACCCGAGTCTAACGTTGTCTGAAAAAAGTAATTTTTAAAAACTATATTTACATAACTTTTTAAATTAGAAATTAGGCAAAATGCATAGATGGCTCTTTAAACTTAGCTTCAATTTTCATTTAACACCATAACTTATACTAGTACCTATTAAATACTCCAAATATATTTTATACTTGACTATTAAACACAAAACTTGTAGTATCAATTAGCGCTATCTAAGGGGGGTATTACCCAAGTCGGTACCCATACCGGTACCGAATTAGAGATAGGGGTGAAAGATTTGGGTAATGGGTAAGGGGATTGGGAGGATATCGAAATAAATATCGATAGTACCGGTCAGGTTGGTACACTTAAGGTACCGGACCGGTACCAAACCAGAACCCTTACGTTATTTTTTTAAATTAAAATGTGGACGTTTTTATACAGTTAGTCAAACAACTAATTTTTTTAAAAAGCCGTTGGCAACGGCCAAAGACGGCTATTTTTGCCTCCCTAGCCCCCTAACACCATCCTTACCCCCTAATTTATGTTTTTAACCCCTAAGTTTGTTCAAATATACTATTTCTAGCATGCTAATTCTGGGATATATTATCCAACTATTTCTAGCATGTTAATTTATATAGCTGGAATTTTAATGTTATTGTTTGAGTATAAACAAACAGAAGACTATAACGATGCTATTAAAATAATAGTTGAAAATTTTTAAAACTATTATTTTCCTATTCCTTTTATTTACATTATTGCTATTGTTTACATCTTCAAATCAAAGTTATTGGTGCAAAGACACTTATTGAAACGATTTACCATAATTTTGAAATATAACCAACACAAAGACCATCACTTTCTACTTGTTCGGCTAGTATTCAACAAAATACTAAAGTTGTGTATGACTATTACCAAAGACAAATGAACTTTGTTGCACCAACTAGTAGTGCATCTTCATCATCTCAACCTCTTAAAAAGACTGCTACAAATAGATCTTTTGGTGCTATTCGGCAAATGATTAGTCAATCACAATTTTCACTAATTAACTAGCTTGATGTTTATTTACTTGCAGGAATTATTGATATTTGCGATGATGAAGGGAATGAAGACTTGCTAAAATATTGGAGAATGAATGAACAGACATTTTCGATTCTTTCAAGAATGGGCCGAGATGTGCTAACTATTCAAGCTTCATCAGTAGCTTCCGAAAGTGCTTTCGGTGCAACACGATTTCAACTTGGAGACCACAGACACTCATTGGCAGAAGACACCTTTTATTTAGAGATTGGATTAAAGCGGAGAGAAGAAACTTTGGCCTTCCAGAAATAATTCAAGAAGATGACGATGCTTATAATGAAATTCTATTTACTGGAGATGGCGGGAACGCAAACAAACAAGTGCTACCAATTCCAAGCGAAGAACCACGAAAATTATTGAATAATTACGTAAATCGTTTGAAAGAAATATGTAATTTTATTTTTACAAGTGTTGAAATACAAATAAATACTTGTAACTTGTATTAGAAAACTAATGTTTACATTGAATTAAATAAAATAAAAAATACTTCATAGCCTTGAATATTTTTTATCCATTAAAGTTTGTTTGTATTTAAGTATATTTTTATTTAAATTTTAATTTAAAAATTCGCCTAAGTACCTGTACCGCACCCTTAAGTACTCCCCCTCCTTTACCAGTAAAAGTACCCTTACCACGTACCTTTAAATTTTCTTAACGAAAGTACCCTTATGGAACCCCCCCCCCTTCCCCACTGGTACCCTCCCTGTACCATTAACCCTTAAGAACTCAGTACCCTCTGTCACGATCTAATTTCTCCTATATGCCGTGATGGCGCCCAATATTGCCACTAGGCAAGCCAATGGTGATCTAACCGTATAATTATTTCTTTTAATAATTTCAAAGTAGTTAAATTTTATTTATTAAGAAAATAAGGAGTAAAACATTTAATAAAATAAGGCGAAAACCAATGTAAGAGCAAATGCAGTGAGATAAATACTCAAAAACCATCAGGTCTACTAGCATGTAATCCAAGACCTGGTGTCACAAGTGTATGTACAACTAGTAGAATATACAAAACGCTAAGCTACTGTCTGAAATAAAATGTAAAAGAAAGACTCTGGGTGCTGCGGGACGGACTCAAAAATCAGCTCACCACTAAGCCTCGGGGTATCGGGGGTGCGCGTCGAAGTGAATACCAGATGCACCTGCCTCAGATCCTGCACAATTAGTGCAGAAGTGTAGCGTGAGTACGTAAACAACATGTACCCAGTAAGTATCCAGCCTAACCTCGAAGAAGTAGTGATGAGGGGTCGACATCGACACTTACTATGGGCTAATAATGAAATGCAGGAAAGCTAAATAAGTATAGAAAATATGGATAATAATATTAACACAGTAGCAACAGTGATTAAATGATTCTTTAGTTAATAGTACATTCCAAAAGTCTTCCTCTAACACATACTAATTCCAAGTAAATCTCAGAAATTAAATAATTATAACCTCTCAATTCATGAAAATAATATCAAGTGTGTTCGGGCTCCAAGCATTAACATGCACGATTTATGCCGGGGTCATACGGGACGATCCATAATAATGTGTACACTGCCGAGGGTCGAGCGGCACGAACCATATATGCATCTATTATGCTGCCGAGGCGTTCAGTCCGCTCCACAACAAGAAAGAATACTCTATGAGCATCCGATTTAAAAGCTATTACTAGCCTAATACACAAGGGAGCATAATTTCTATTAACGGTCAAGCAACCTGCCAAAATTCAAAGTAAGTGAAATTCGGCCTTTACAAATCCTTTATCAAGTTTTAATATAATTTAGGTACTTAAATTAACACGTTGAGTGCAAACAATACAAGTATTTTATGGTTTGGGTTCTAAAACTATCCGGACTTAAGCAAAATTAGTAGTTACGCACGGACTCTCGTCACCTCGTGCGTGCATAGCCCCCACAATTAGAAGCAAATAATAATTTTAAACACATATGGGGTAAATTCCCTCTTACAAGGTTAGGCAAGAGACTTACCTCGTCTCAAAGCTCACTTTCCGGCCCACAAATTCACTCTAAGGCCTCAACTTGGTGCCGAACAATCCGAAGCTAGCCAAATGTTATATAAATTAATCAATGCACACTCAAAAGTTACTAATTTAGTTATTAGAGTAATTAATCAACCCAAATTGGAAGATTCCTAAAATTTACCCCCGGCACACGTGCCCGGATTCTGAAACTTTTCGCATATAATTATTACCCATAACCTCACGAACTCAAATATATAATTTTCACCGAATTCCATAATTATTTTCGTGGTTAAATCCTATTTTTATCAAAATTTAGGTTTTTCAACTAAACCCATAATTTTTACACTTTATATTATAAGAATCTATCCAACAATACATGTATTAAACTCATCTCATATAGAAATTACTTACTTCAAAGTGCTAGGTAAAAACCCTTTTTTAAAGAGCTCCAAAATCGCCCAAGAGATGAAAGAAATGAGCTAAAATTTCCTAAGTCCCGACATTAGATGAACCTCACTGCCCCAGTGATTTTCGCTTCTGCGGATCCTGGGGCGCATCTGCGGCGCCGCACCTGTGGAAAATCCATCGCAGGTGCAGCCCTAGCCCAAGCCACCTGCCTTAGCTTCTGCGGGCGGGGTCTCGCTTCTGCGAAAGCTGCGTCGCACCTGCGATCCAGACCTGGCCATACCCTTCTCACACCTGCGACCCTTTCATCCCAGAAGCGAGGCCGCTTCTGCGGAAATTCCTCTGCTTCTGCGAGCCACTGACCACTAGTCCAAATCCACTTCTGTGATCAAAATCTCGCACCTGCGAGCTCGCACCTGCGGCCAAAATCTCGCAGGTGCGGACGCACCAGAACTGGTGCACCAGCAGTCCCCCAAGCCAATTTCGAGTCCGATTTCCAATCTGATCCACACCCGAAGCCCCCGGGACCCTATCTAATAACACTCACACATCCAACAATATAATACGGACCCGCTCGCGCACTAGGAACACCAAAATAACATCTATAAGTATGAATCGGATGCCAAAATGCATGAATCAAATTATTACTTCAAAATCTTCTAGAAACACTTTCGCGCGTCCGATTCCTATCAAATCAATGCGGAATGATGCAAAATTTTGTGGGCAAGTCACAAATCCCTACCAGGAACCATTCCCGAGTTCGGATTCCCAAACGGACCTCGATAATACCAAAACCTACTCCAAACCAAATTTAAAGAACTTGAAAAACCTTCAATGTGCCAACCTTCAATATTAAGCGTCGAAATGCTTCCAGGTCATCCATAACCCGATCTGAATATACGCACACAAGTCCAAAATCATCATATGAACCTATTGGGACCGTCAAATCCAGGTTCCGAGGTCATTTATAACCATAAAGTCTATTAGTATGTGTTCCAAGACCTGATGTCACAAGTGTATGAGCAACTAGTAGAATATACAAAACACTAAGCTATTGTCTGAAATAAAATAAATAGAAATTAAAATGCAAAAGAGAGACTCCGGGTGCTGCAAGACGGACTCAGAAAGCAGCTCACCACTAAGCCTCGGGGTATCGAGGGTGCGCGCCGGAGTGAATGCCAGATGCACCTGCCTCAGATCCTGTACGATTAGAGCAGAAGTGTAGCGTGAGTACATAAATAACATGTACTCAGTAAGTATCCAGTATAACCTCGAAGAAGTAGTGATGAGGGGTCGATATCAACACTTACTATGGTCTAACAATGAAATATAGGAATGCTAAATAAGCATAGAAAATATGGATAATAATATTAACATAGTAGCAACAATGATTAAATGATTCTTTAGCTAATAGTACATTCCAGAAGTCTTCCGCTAACACATACTAATTCCAAGTAAATCTCACGCAATTAAAAAATTATAACCTCTCAATTTATGAAGATAATATCAAGTGTGTTCGGGCTCCAAGCATTAACATCCACGATTTATGTCGAGGTCGTACGGCCCGATCCAGGATAATGTGTACACTACCGAGGGTCGAGCGGCACGAATCATAGATGTATCTATTATACTGCCGAGGCGTTCGGCCCGCTGCACAAGAAGAAAGAATACTTTATCAATATCCGATTTAAAAAATATTACACGCCTAATACACAAATAAGCACAATTTTTATTAACGGTCAAGTAACCCACCAAAACTCAATGTAAGTGAAATTCGGCCTTTACGAATCCTTTATCAAGTTTCAATATAATTTAGGCACTTAAATTAACAAGTTGAGTGCAAATAATACAAGTATTTCATGGTTTGGGTCCTTAAACTACCCGGACTTAAACAAAACTAGTAGCTACGCACGGACTCTCATCACCTCGTACATGCGTATCTCTCACAATTAGAAGCAAATAATAATTTTAAACACCTATGGGGTAAATTCCCTCTTACAAGGTTAGGCAAGAGACTTACCTCATCTCAAAGCTCACTTTCTATCCCACAAATTCACTCTAAGGCCTCAACTTGGTGCCGAACAATCCGAATCTAGCCAAATATTATATAAATTAATCAATGTACACTCAAAAGTTAATAATTTAGCTATTAGAGTATTTATCCAATCCAAATTGAAATATTTCCAAAATTCACCCTCGGGCACACTTGCTCGGATTTCGAATTTTTTCGAAGATAATTCTTACCCATAACCTCACGAACTCAAATATATAATTTTTACCCAATTCCATAATCATTTTCGTGGTTAAATCCCATTTTTATAAAAACCTAAGTTTTTCAACTAAACCCATAATTTCTACACTTTATATGCTAAGTATCTACCTTAAAATTCATGTATTAAACTCATCTCATATAGAAATTACTTACTTCAAAGTGCTAGGTGAAAACCCCATTTCAAAGAGCTCCAAAATCGCCCAAGGGATGAAAGAAATGAGTTAAACTTCCCTAAGTCCCGACATTAGATAAACCTTACGGCCCCAGCGATTTTTGCTTCTGCGAATCTTGGGGCGTATCTACGGTGACGCAACTGCGAAAAATCCATCGCAGGTGCGGTCCTAGCCCAGGCCACTTGCCTTCGCTTTTGCAGACTGTGATCCAGGCCTGGCCAGCCCCTTCTCGCACCTATGACCCTTTCATCGCAGAAGCGAGGCCGCTTCTGCGGGCCACTGACCACTCGTCCAAACCCTCTTCTGCGATCAAAACCTCGCACCTGCGAGCTCGTACTTGCAGCCAAAATCTCGCAAGTGCGTACGCACTAGAACTGGTGCACCAGCAGTCTCGCAAGCCAATTTCAAGTTCGATTTCCAATCCGATCCACACCCGGGTCCCCCAGGACCCCATCCAATAACACTGATACATCCAACAACATAATACGGACCCACTCGCGCACTCGAAACACCAAAATAACATCTAGAAGTATGAATCAGATGCCAAAATGCATGAATTGAATTATTAAACTTCAAAAACTTCTTGAAACACTTTCGCGCGTCTGATTCCTATCAAATCAACTCGGAATGACGCCAAAACCCAATCCGAACATACGCCCAAGTCCAAAATCATCATACGAACCTATTGGGACCATCAAATCTAGGTTCTGAGGTCGTTTACAATAAATGTTGACCAAAGTCAAACTTATACCTTTTAAGCCAAAATTAAGGATCTAAATATTCTGATTTCAACCCGAGCCCTTCCAACCCGAACTAACCATTCTCGCAAGTCATAAAATAGTAAAAGAATATACGGGGAGTCTTATTTAAGGTAACAAAGTTCTATAAAGCAAAACTACCAGTCGGGTCATTACGCCCTCCCCTTAGACAACCCTAATATTAATCAAACTAGGGATGTCTAAGGGTAGGTTATTACCCGTACCAGTTCGGATTGGGGGTAGGGGTGAGGGATTTGGGTAAAAGGTAAGGATGATGGGAGGGTACCGGAAAAATATTCTTAGGACCGGTCTGGTTGGTACCCTTACATTTTTTATTTTTATTTTAAAATCTGGCCATTTTTGCACTGTTAACCAACGGCTAGTGTAATGACTCGACCGGTCATTTTACTTTCTAGATCTTCGTTCCCCTAATTAAGACTCCCCATATGTACTTTTACTATTTTATAACTTGCGGGGATGGCTGGTTTAAGTTTAGAAGGGTTCAGGCTGAAATCAGAACACTTAGTTCCTTGATAGTGTCCTAAGGTGGCCAAGTTTGACTTGAGTCAATATTTTGAGTAAACAATCTTAGAATCGAGATTTAAAGGTTCCAATAGGTTCCTATGATGAATTTTGACTTGGGCGTGTGTTTGGATCGGGTTTTGGGGTGATCCGGGAGCGTTTCAGCGCTTAATGTGGAAAGTTGGTTCCTTCAAGATTTTCTAATTCTTTAAATTTGGTTTGGAGTAACTTTGGTGTTATCGAGGTCTATTTGAGATTCTGAGCATGAGAATAGTTTTGTATGGTAATTTACGACTTGTACGTAAATTTTGGTGTCATTGAGAGTTGTTTTGGTATAATTTGGCATTAGTTTGGAAGTCGGATGTTCATAGTTTTGATAGGCTTGAATTGGGTTGCGATTCATAGAATTGATGTTGTTTGATGTGATTTTAGGCCTCGAGTAGGTCCGTTAGCTGTTATGGAACTTGTTGGTATGTTTGGATGGGTTCTCGGGGGCCTCGGGTGAGATTCGGATCGAAAACGAATTGGAACTTGGACTTGGAGAATTGCTGTTGCTGTTGAAGTCTGGTGTCATTGCACCTGCGGAGGGAGTGGCCGCATGTACGGTGGGGTCGTCGCATGTGCGAGACCTATGGAGATGACCTGGGAGCGTAGGAGCGAGAAATATTCCGCATCTGCGAGGTCGCAGATGCGGAGGATAGGCCGCAGATGCAGAATTGGCCAAGATGGTCTGGGGGCGCAGAAGCAGATTTGGTCCGCAGGTGCGTGCGCGTAGAAGCGGAGAAAAATCCGCAGAAACGGATGCGTAGAAGCGGATCCTTGTCAGGAGAAGCAAAAATGTTGGAGGCGGGGGTTGTTCGCAGATGTGATCTTTGGACTGCACCTGCGCAACCGCAGATGTGGTCGAGTGACCGCAGGTGCGATAATCGCTGGGCAGTGAGTGGATTTAATCCGGGACTTAGGCTATTTTCCACACACTATCACTTGGGCTTGGGTGATTTTGGGGTACTTTTGAGAGGGATTCTCATCAACATCACAAGGTAAGTAAACTCCACCCACTTTTAAGTTAATACGCAGATTATAGGTAGATTAAACATGAACAATTAGTGAAACTTGTGGGATTTGTGAAGAACCTAGGGTTTAAGTAAAATTGATATTTGATCATGGATTTGGTGGTTTAAATTGAAATAAATTATATATTTGAGTTCGGGAGGTCATGCGCAACATATATATTTGAACAATTTTTGGAATCCGGGAATGTGGGCCCGGAGGTGAATTTTAGGAATCTTTCAAATTGGGTTGGATAACTACTATAATAGCTAAATTATGAACTTTTGAACATATAATTATTAGTTTATACGACTTTTGGCTAGTTTAGGAGTCTTCGGCGTCGATTGAGCAGTTCTAGTGAGGTTAAAAAGCCGGAATGAGGACTTGGAATCGAGGTAAGTCTCTTGCCTAACCTTGTAAGAGGGAATTGATCCCCTTAGGTCTATTAATTGTTGTGTGCTACTTGTTGAGGGGAGCTATGTACGCACGAGGTGACGAGAGTCCGTACGTAGCTATATTCATGATATGTTCGGGTAGACTTAGATTTGCTCATGCCTTTAATCGTACTATTGTATGCTTAACCTGTGTATTAATTATCTTGATTAGGACTGAGATTGAGGGTTTTAATTAAAGATACCGACTTAGCTTCTTACGTTGAAACATTTGGGAAACATTTAATAAACTATAGATCTGTGTCTTCTTGTCTCGCATGTGTATCCACGAGTGAGTTAAATTTCTCTACTCTTATACGATCGAGCCATTCGCCTCAGCAGTGACATAATTACTCTTATGGGATCGGGCCATTCGCCTCGGCAGTACTAATGTAACGACCTGATCGGTCATTTTCCTTTCTAGATCCCTGTTCCCTTAAATAAGACTCCTCATATGTGATTTTACTATTTTATGACTTGCGGGGATGGTTAGTTCGGGATTTGGAAGGGTTCGAGTTGAAATCAGAACACCTGGTTCCTTAGTTTGGCTTTAAAGGGCTAAGTTTGACTTTGGTTAAAATTTTGAGTAAACGACCTTGGAAATGAGATTTGACGGTTCCAATAGGTTTGTATGACGATTTTGGACTTAGGCATATGTTCGGATTGGGTTTTGGATGACCCGGGAGCGTTTCGACACTTAATGTTGAAAGTTGGCGCATTAAAAGTTTAAAAGTTCTTTAAATTTGATCTGGAGTAGGTTTTGATGTTATTGAGGTCCGTTTATGATTCTAGGGCTGAGAAAAGTTCTATATGGTGATTTAAGAGTTGCACGCAAAATTTGGTGTCATTCCGAGTAGTTTAAGTATGAATCGGCGCATTTAGAGTAAGTTGGAAGAATTTGAAGTTCATAAGTTGATTTCATTGATTTTGGGTTGCGATTCTTAGTTTTAATATTGTTTTCCGCATTTCGAAGGTGCGAGCAAGTCCGTTTTATGTTTACAAACTTGTGGGTATGTTTGGAGGGGGCCTCGGGGGGCCCGGATGCCATTCAGATAATGCGAGGAGGCCATTTGGCATTGGGTGGACAGCTGAAGCATCCAGCTTATGGTGAAATTGCTCCTGCGGAGGGCTAGCCGCAGGTGCAAGCTCGCAGAAGCGACCCAGCGTGGGCTGCCCAGTGGTCGCAAAAGCGGGGTTCTTGGCTGCATCTGCAAAGGCGCAGATGCGAGGAGGAAATCGCAGAAACGGTCAGGAGCGCAGGTGCGAATCTCGGGCTCGCAGATGCGAGACTCCGCACGCAGAAGAGGGGGGATCACTTGGGCATGATCCACATCTGCGAGGCTTTAAAATAAAGGAATAATTTCCTTAACTAGATTCGGTTCCGAGTATCAAAATGAGTCCTCCTATTGTTCTTCACTTATGATAAAGCTTTATAATTCTATAATCTACTTATGCGTTTACTCCTGTTGGAGATTCTATGGAGATAACTACGCCTATTATTTCATGTTGGTCACTAATAAGAGCCGTAAGGTTAAATGTGGCTTTCTGTTACTCATTTCGGTAATTTTGATGTAATTTATGGATAATTAATTACAAATTATGAATTATATGCCCTACCAGTGTGGGGTTCATTATGTGTTGTGATTTTATGTAACCGAAAGTATTTAAAAGGAGAAAATGGAAATTTTCGATTGGCATGATGTGCATATTCCTTGTGATTCAAAACTGAGGATGAGATCCTCGCATTTTAATATAAAATAATATGTTTAAATCGGGCTACGAGTTCCGGTGGAAGTTATATAAGGACGAGATCCTTGTGAGGAAAATTCTTGTGTTTAAGTTCTCCCTTGTGAAATTAAATTCGTACTATAGTAAAGGGAGTCATGCATGTTAGGCTTATGTGAAAATTCTTGTATGAAATTCTCTGTGCATACTTTCCAAATTCGTGTTGTAATTACTGAGTTTTAACCTATGAGGTAGGATCCCGCCCAGGTGGCGTTAAAAGTAACTCATTAATTCAGGTAAATAATTATTAGGTCTTTATGCCTAGCATCTCCCATTTTTCTCACTTCTTGGGCGATTTTGGAGCTTCTTAGAGGTGGGTTTCCACCTAGATATTGGAGGTAAGTAATTTCTATGCATTGTGAGTTAAATACATGGATTATGGATAGATTTTTAATATGTAAAAATTATGGAAATTATGGGTTTAGATGAAAAACCTAGATTTTGATAAAAATTGGATTTGACCATAAAAATAGTTATGGGTTTTAGTGAAAATTATATATTTGTGTTCATGAGGTTATGGGTAACATTTATCTTTGAAAATTTTCGAAAACCGGGCACGTGGGCCTGGGGGTTAATTTTAGAAATCTTTTAATTTGGGTTGGGTAATTACTCTAATAGTTAAATTATGGACTTTTGGACATGCATTGATTAATTTATATAACATTTGACTAGTTTTGGGTCATTTCGCACCGAGTTGAGGCTTTAGAACGAATTTGAGGATCGGAAGTGAACTTGAGAACAAGGTAAGTCTCTTGCCTAACCTTGTAAGAAGAAACTCATCCCATTAGGTGTATTTTTGTTCTAAATTACTTGTGTGGAGAGCTACGTACGCACTAGGTGACGAGAGTCCGTGCGTAGCTATATTCCATGTGATGTCCGGGTAGTCTTAGACTTACATCATACTTGTTTACACTGTTATGTTGATTACACTTATTAATTATCTTAAATAGAATCGAGATTTAAGGATTTTTAGATTTAAAATCCCCAGTTTGGATTTCTTATGTTTGGGAAGAATTGAACAATTTTATAATAACTTTGAGAAATCTATGTTCACTCGCGTCGCAAGTATTTTCTCGAGCGAGGTAAATTCCACTACTCTCATTGGAGCGGGTCGTTTTCCTCGACAGGTTAATAAATGCATCTGTGGTTCGTGCCATTCAACCCTTGGCAGAGCACACATTATATTTCTGGATCGGGCCATACGACCTCGGCATAAATAGTGCGTGATAATACTCGGAGCCTAATTATACTTGATATTATTTTATTGCTTGAGCGGTTAGAATTATCTAATGACAGACATTGACATGAAATTTATTATTAGTGAAAGAATAGTTATTCACTACTTGTTATTGAGTTCTATCTATTATTTACATAATTCATGCTTATTTAGAATTCCAGTATTTTATTGTTACCCCATAGTAGGTGTCAATGTCGACCCCTCGTCACTACTTCTTCGAGGTTAGACTAGATACTTACTGGGTACATGTTGTTTATGTACTCACGCTACGCTTCTGTACTAATCATGCAGGTTCTAAGGCAGGTGCATCTGGTAGTTATCCCTGCGCACATCCCTGATACTTTGAGACTTTGTGGTGAGCTGCTTTCCGAGTCCATCCTGCAGCACTTGGAGTTTCTCTTTTGCTTTTATTTTCTGTCTACTCCATTTGGATAGTAGCTTAGTGTTTTGTATATTCTACTAGTAGCTCATACACTTGTGACACCAGGTCTTGGAAATTTTGCTAGTAGACACTTGATGATTTTTGAGTAATTACTTCACCACACTTGTTCTTATAATTGTTTACACCTTATTTTATTAAACTTCTCACCTCTTACTTATTTAATAATAAAAATCAACTATTTCTAAAATATTAAAGGAATAAACACATGGTTAATGCACCGTTGGCTTGCCTAGCGGCGACGTTGGGCGCCATCATGGCATGTAAGGAAATTGGATCGTGACAACATAGTATCAGAGCACTAGGTTCACGTAGGTCTCATAAGTTATGAGCAGGCCTAATAGAGTCTTGCGGATCTGTGAGGAGACGTCCGTACTTATCTTCGAGTGGCTATAAGGTGCTAGGAAACTACTCTTTTCTTCATCTCCTATCGTACAGTTGATGTTGTGCTAAGTGTCATTCTCTTATTCTCTCACATATGGTGAGAACGTGCGCGACAGATGTACCCGATCATGGAGGAGCTGCTCCCCCTGTTGCTAGAGGCCGAGAGAGGGATCCAGCTCATGGTAGAGGATCAGGACGTCCTAGAGTTGCCCCAGCTATGATGCCAGTACATCCAGTAGAGAATCCTATTATTAAGGAGTAGGGCGAAGTGCCTGCAGCATAGCCAGTTCCGGTGGATTTCATGTCTGCACCGGGATTCCAGGAGGTCATGAGTCATATGTTGCGGTTCATGGATTCTATGACTTAGGCTGGTTTATTTCTAGCAGACCCAGCCATATCTCAGGCGGGAGGGGGAGGACAAACCCCTATCGCTCAGGCTCCAGGGCATACAGCTGTCGTATATCAGACCCCGGACGCACTACCCGTGAGAGAGCTTAGCCAGTTGCAACAGTTATACCTGAGCTCAGCCAAGTAGTGGTCGGCGATCCGCAGAAGCTATTGGATATATAGACCAGGCTTCAACCTTCTGTCTTTGGAGGTGAGTGACATGAGGATCCCCAGGACTTTATTGATCGGTGCAGGGACAGACTGCACAACATGAGGATATTGGAGTCCCACGGGGTGGACTTTACCACCTTTTAGCTGGAGGGCAGGGCCTGTAGATGGTGGCAGTATTATCTTCTCGGCAGACCACCAGGTGCTGCTCCCATGACCTGAGATCAGTTCATACGCCTCTTGTTAGACAGGTATATTCCACCCTCTCAGAGGGAAGAGTTGCAATTTTAGTTCGAGTAGCTCCAGCAGGGCCAAATGTCGGTGACCGACTATGAGGCGAGATTTTCTGAGTTGTCTCGCCATGCACTTATGATACTTCCGACCGATGCAGAGAGAGTGCAGAGGTTTGCTGCAGGTTTGCACTCTGGTAGAGCCAGGCCACTATGGCCTGAGAGGTTGAGATGGGGACTTCTTACGAGCTAGTTATGGAGATAGCTTAGAGGATCGAGGGTGTTCGTTAGCGGAGCCGAGAGCAGGCAACGAGGGATAATCGGTTTCAATATTCTGGAGAGTTTAGTGGTGCCACGGCTGGGGGCAAGGGTCAGTTCGTGAGGGGTCAGTCTAGCAGGTCCACATATCCAGCACCGCCGCCTCCTCGGGGTGCTCCAGTGCGGCCCTATTTCAGTGACATGCCAGAGAGTTCCTACCGGCCACCAACTATTCAGGGTTTCTCCGGTGGGTATTAGGCCATCAGGGTCAGACTTCCGGTCAGCAGCCCACCGTTCTGAGGGGTTGTTACGAGTGCGGGGATCCTGGACACATGAAGAGGTTTTGTCCCAGACTTCGGGGCAAGGCAGAACAGCAGGGTCACCAACTTGTGATTATAGCACTAGCTATCGTACCATCCATTCGACCGCCCAGAAGAGGAGGGCAGGTGGGTAGGGGTCGTCCTACAAGTGGAGGTTAGACAGGTAGAGGCTAGTCAGGTGGCGCTCCAGCTAAATTCTATGCTTTTTCGGCCAGACCAGATGTAGTGGCCTCAGACGCCATGATCACAGGTATTATATTTGTCTGCGGTAGGGATGCTTCAGTACTATTTGATCCAGGGTCTACATATTCGTATGTTTCATCTCTGTTTGCTCATTTCCTAGGTGTTACTCGTGAGTCCTTGGGTACTCCTGTTTATGTGTCCACACCCCTAGGCGATTCTATTATTGTGGATCGGATCTATCGGTCCTGCATTATTACTTTTTGTGGTTATGAGACCCTAGCGGATCTTTTATTGCTTGATATAATAGACTTTGAGGTCATCGTGGGCATAGATTGGTTGTCTCCATATCACGCCATCCTTGATTTCCATGCCAAGACTGTCACCTTGGAGGTACCAGAGTTGCCTAGATTGGAGTGGAAAGGTTTGTCTGTCAGTACATCTAGTCAGGTTATATCCTTTCTGAAGGCTCGACACATGGCTGAGAAGGGGTGTTTGGCTTATCTAACTTATGTTCGGGATACTACTGTAGAGACTCCGGCGATTGATTCAGTGCCCGTGGTCCGGGAGTTCTCCGATGTGTTTCCTTCTGATCTTCCAGGCATGCCACCAAATCATGATATTGATTTCTGTATTGATTTGGCTCCAGGTACCCAGCCTATCTCTATTCCACCGTACGCATGGCACCGAAAGAGTTGTAGGAATTAAAGAAATAGCTTGAGGAGTTGCTAGCAAAGGGGTTTGTCAGACCGAGTGTGTTGCCTTGGGGTGCACCAGTGTCATTTGTGAAGAAGAAAAATGGGACTATACGAATGTGCATTGATTACCGCCAGTTGAACAAAGTTACCATTAAGAAAAAGTACCCATTGACGCATATTAATGATTTATTTGACCAGTTGCAGGGTTCTAGGGTGTTCTCCAAGATCGACTTGAGATCGGGGTACCATTAGTTGAATATTTGGGATTCAGATGTTCCGAAGACGGCCTTCCAGACTAGATATGGCCATTATGCGTTTCTAGTGATGTCCTTCGGTTTGACTAATGCCCTGGCAACATTTATGGATTTGATGAACCGAGTGTTCAGGACATATATTGATTCATTTGTCATTGTCTTCATTGATGACATTTTGATCTACTCCCGTAGCATGGAAAAACACGAGCAACATTTGAGAGTGGTGCTTCAGACCCTGCGGGAACAGAAGCTATATGTTAAGTTCTCCAAGTGTGAGTTCTATTTAGATTTTGTGGCATTCTTGGGGCATGTTGTATTAGGCCAGGGTATTAAGGTAGATCCCAAGAAGATCGAGGAAGTTCAGAGTTGGCCTCGTCCTACTATAGTGACTGAGAGAAAGAGCTTCTTGGGGTTAGCATGCTATTATCGCCGGTTTGTAGAGGGCTTCTCACGTAGCACCTTTGACTAGATTGACCCAGAAGGGTACTCTATTCCGATGGTCCGATGATTGCGAGGTGAGCTTTCAGGAGCTCAAGACTGCATTGACTTCAGCACCGGTATTAGTGTTGCCTTCCGGTTCAAGTAAGTATATTGTGTATTGCGATGCCTCACACGTTGGTTTGGGCTCTGTATTGATGCAGGAGGGGAGAGTTATGGAATATGCTTCACGTCAGCTAAAGCCCCACTAGAAGAATTACCCCGTACATGATTTGGAGTTGGCCGCGATTGTTCATGCTCTCAAGATCTGGAGGCATTATCTTTATAGGGTGTCCTGTGAGGTTTACACCAATCATCGCAGCTTGCAGCATTTGTTCAAGCAGAGGGATCTCAATTTGAGGCAGCGCATTATGATATTACCATCCTATAACATCAGGGCAAGGAGAATATAGTTGCGGACGCCTTGAGCAGAAAGGCGGAAAGTATGGGTATTTGGCATTCATTTCAGTAGAGGAGAGGCCACTAGCTTTGGACATTCAGTCCTTAGCTAATAAACTTGTGAGGTTGGATATTTGAGAGCCCGGCCGAGTTCTTGCATGCATTGTTGCCCAGTCTGCACTATTCGAGTAGATAAAGTCTCGTCATTTTCATGATTCGCACTTGTTGGTTCTCAGGGAGACGGTACTGCAGAGTGGTGACAAGGAGGTTACTATCGGTGAGGATGGTGTACTGCGATTCCAGGGTCGCATATGTGTTCCTAATGTTGATGGCTTGAGGGAGAAGATCCTAGAGGAGGCACACAGTTCTCGATATTCTATTCATCTAGGTGCTACAAAGATGTATCGCGACCTGAGGCAGCATAATTGGTGGCGGCGGATGAAGAAGGACATAGTTGAGTATGTAGCGAGGTGCCTTAATTGCCAGCAAGTTAAGTATGAGCATCAGAGGCCAGGTGGCGTACTTCAGTAGATGACTATACCTGAGTGGAAATGGGAGCGCATTTCTATGGACTTCGTAGTTGGGTTGCCGTGGACCTTGCGGAAGTTTGATGCATTTTGGGTCATTGTCGACAGGTTGACCAAGTCGGCACACTTCATTCCGGTCGTGACCACGTATTCTTCAGAGAGATTGGCCCAGATTTACATTCAGGAGATTATTCTGTTACATGGTGTACCTGTCTCCATTATATCAGATAGAGGCCCTCAGTTTACTTTGCATTTCTGGAGGGCTGTACAGAGTGAGTTGGGGACCCGGGTAGAGCTCAGCACAGTCTTTCATCCACAGACCGACGGGCGATTAGGGCAGATAGTTCAGATCTTGGAGGATATGCTCAGAACATGTGTGATTGACTTTGGAGGGCAGTGGGATCGATTCTTGCCTTTGGCCAACTTTGCTTACAACAACAGTTATTAGTCCAGCATCGAGATGGCTCCATTTGAGGCTTTATATGGTAGGCGATGTCGTTCTCCCATCGGATGGTTTGATCCCAGTGAGGCTAAGTTATATGGTACTGATTTAGTGAAGGATGCCTTGGAAAAAGGTAAAGTTGATTCCGGAGCAACTTCACACAGCATAGTCCAGACAGAAGAGATACGCAGATCAAAAGGTGCGTGATTTATCATTTATGGTAGGCGAGAAGGTTCTCTTGAAAGTCTCGCCAATGAAGGGGATCATGAGGTTCGGGAAGAAGGGCAAGTTCAGCCCAAGGTTCATAGGACCATTTGAGGTGTTGAAATGAGATAGGGAGGTTGCTTATGAGCTTGCTTTGCCTCCCAGTCTATCTGGAGTTCATCCGATTTTTCACGTGTCTATGCTCCGGAGGTATCATATTGACAGGTCGCATTTGTTAGACTTCAGCAAGGTTCAGCTAGATGAGAGCCTGGGTTATGAGGAGGAGTCAGTTGCCATTCTTGACAGACAGGTTCTCCAATTGAGATCCAAGAAGATTTTTGCTGCAAAAGTTTAGTGGAGGGGCCAACCAGTCGAGGAGGCGACTTGGTAGGCTGAGGAGGACATGCGGAGCAGATATCCATACCTATTCAGCACTCCAGGTATGATTCTAGACCCGTTCGAGGACGAACATTTGTTTAAAAGGTGGAGAATGTAACGAACCGACCGGTCGTTTTGATTTCTAGATCCATGTTCCGCTAAATAAGACTCCCTGTATGTGATTTTACTGTTTTATGATTTTCGGGGATGGTTAGTTTGGGATTTGAAAGGGTTCGAGTTGAAATCGGAATACTTGGTTCCTTAATTTGGCTTTAAAGGGCTAACCATGACTTTGGTAAATATTTTGAGTAAACGACCTCAGAAACGGGATTTGACGACTCCAATAGGTTTGTATGATGATTTTAGACTTGGACATATGTTCGGATCGAGTTTTGGATGACCTGAGAGCATTTCAGCTCTTAATGTTAAAAGTTGGCGCATTAAAAGTTTAAAAGTTCTTTAAATTTGGTTTGGAGTAGGTTTTGGTGTTATCAATGTCCGTTTGTGATTCCGAGCCTAGGAATAGCTCTATATGGTGATTTAAGACTTGTACACAAAATTTGTTGTCATTCTGAGTAGTTTAAGTATGAATCGGCGCGTTCGGAGTAAGTTGGAAGAATGTAAAGTTCATAAGTTGAATCCATTGGTTTTGGGTTGCAATTCTTAGTATTAATGTTGTTTTCCGCATTCTGAGGGTGCAAGCGAGTCCGTTTTATGTTTACAAACTTGTGGGTATGTTTGGACGGGACCTCGGTGGCCCCGGATGCTATTTGGACGATGCGTGGAGGCCGTTTGGCATTAGGTGAATAGCTGAAGCATCCAGCTTCTGGTGCAATCATATGCGGAGGGCCAGCCACAGAAGCGGCCCAATCTGGGCTACCCAGTGGTTGCAAAAGCGAGGTTCTTGGCCGCATCTGCGACGACGCAGATGCGGTGAGGAAATCGCAGAAGCGGCCAGGAGCGTAGGTGCGATTCTCGTGTCGCAGAAGCGGGCTCGCAGATGCTAGACTCCGCACGCAGAAACGGGAGGGCTGACTCGGTCATGGTCCGCATCTGCGAGGCTTTGCCCGCAGAAGCGGAGCCATAGATGCGTCCATGTAGCCGCAGAAGCGGAAGGCCTAGAGGCAGAAGGGTTCATTTATTACGTGACTTAAGCCATTTGTAAAATAGTTTTCTCACTTCTTGGGCAATTTTCGAGCTTCTTATAGGGGGGTTTCCACCTAGCTTTTAGAGGTATGTAATTTCTATCCATTGAGAATTAAATACATAGATTATGGGTAGATTTGTAACATGTAAAATTATGGAAATTGTGGATTTAGATGAAAAACCTAGATTTTGATAAAAATGGGATTAAACCACGAAAATGGTTATGGGTTTGAGTGAAAATTATATATTTGAGTTTGAGAGGTTATGGGTTACATTTATCTTCGAAAATTTTTGAAATCCGGGCTCATGGGCCCGGGGGTGAAGTTTAGAAATTTTCCAATTTGGGTTGGGTAATTACTCTAATAGTTAAATTATGGACTTTTGAACATGTATTGATTAATTTATATAACATTTAACTAGTTTCGGGTCATTTGGCACCGCGTTGAAGCTTTAAAACAAATTTGAGGATCGGAAGTGAACTTGAGAACGAGGTAAGTCTCTTGCCTAACCTTGTAAGAGGGAACTCATCCCCTTAGGTGTATTTTTGTTGTAAATTACTTGTGTGGAGAGCTACGTACGCACTAGGTGACGAGAGTCCGTGCGTAGCTATATTCCATGTGATGTCCGGGTAGTCTTAGACTTACATCATGCTTTGTTTACGTTGTTATGTTGATTACGCTTATTAATTGTATTAAATATAACCGAGATTTAAGGATTTTTTTATTTAAATCCCCAATTTGGATTTCTTATGTTTGGGAAGAATTGAACAATTATATAATATCTTTGAGAAATCACTCGCATCACAAGTATTTCCGCGAGTGAGGTAAATTCCTCTACTCTCATGCGAGCGGGTCGTTCGTCTCGGCAGGTTAATAGATGCATCTATGGTTCGTGTCGTTCGACCCTCGGCAGTGCACACGATATATTTCTGGATCGGGCCGTACGACCATAAATCGTGTGTGATAATACTCAAAGCTTAATTATACTTGATATTATTTTATTGTTTGAGCGGTTAGAATTATCTAATGATATAAATTGATCTGAAATTTATTATTAGTGAAAGAATAGTTATTCACTGCTTGTTATTGAGTTGTATCTATTATTTATATAATTCATGCTTATTTAGAATTCCGGTATTTTATTGTTAGCCCATAGTAGGTGTCGATGTCGACCCCTCATCACTACTTCTTCGAGGTTAGACTAGATACTTACTGGGTACATGTTGTTTATGTACTCACGCTTACACTTCTGCACTAATCATACAAGTTCTGAGGCAGATGCATCTGGTAGTTATCCCGGCGCACATCCCTGATACTTTGAGACTTCGTGGTGAGCTGCTTTCCGAGTCCATCCTGCATCACCTGGAGTTTCTCTTTTGCTTTTATTTTCTGTCTACTCCATTCAGACAGTAGCTTAGTATTTTTATATATTCTACTAGTAGCTCATACACTTGTGATACCAGGTCTCGAAAATTTTGCTAGTAGACACTTGATGATTTTTGAGTTATTATTTTACCACACTTGTTCTTATAATTGTTTACACTTTATTTTATTAAATTTCTCACCCCTTACCTAGCTAATAATTAAAAATCAACTATTTCTAAAATGTTAAAGGAATAAACACATGGTTAGTGCACCGTTGGCTTGCCTAGCGGCGACGTTGGGCGCCATCACGACATGTAGGGAAATTGGGTCGTGACAACTGAGTACCACTATTCCTATGGGATCGGGCCGTTTGCCTCGATAGCTTCCTGCTTAATAATTGGAATTGGATTTGGTTTGGTAACAATTGAGTTAGCGTCTTCAAGGCCGATTATGACATGTTTAGTGAATTGATATAGACTCACGTGTGAAACTACTGTAGTTATTTTAATTTGCTTAGTTGCTACTTGTTGTACACTTACCATGTCTATTTTATGTATTTTCATTATTATTTAACCTCTAGTAAGTGTCAAGTCGACCTCTCGTCACTACTTCTTCGAGGTTAGACTACATACTTACTGGATACGCATTATTCTTCGTACTCACGCTACACTTCTGCACTGATGTGCATGTACTGAGACAGGTACTACCAGTAGTCACGCGGGCGCGTAGCCGATCTTCTACGGAGACTTAGTGTTGAGATGCTTCTCTTGCTACGATCCGCAGCACCAGAGTCTCCCTCTACCTTATTTATTATTTATGTCTACTACCTTTCAGACATTAGTTAATTAGTATTGCATATTCCCTAGATTTCTCATGCACTTGTGGCACCGGGTTTTGGGGACTCTTAGCATTTATGTACTGTTGTACTTATCATTTTTATCACCCCTGTGGTTGTACTTATTACACTGGCATTTTGTTGAGAAAAGAGTATGTACGGTTGTATAAAATCTCACTTATTTTGTTCTTTTAAAAGTAAAACTTTTGTTTTAAGTGTTAAAAAAGGGGTAATTAAATTATAGTTTCACTTGTGGGCTTGCCTAACGGCGGCTTTAGGTACCATCGCGATCTATTATTGGTTTTGGGTCATGACAGCTAGCCAAAAACGATTATTTTTGCCTCCCTAGCCCCCCAACACCCCTACCCCTAATTTTATGTTATTAACCCCTATGTTTGTTCAAATACACTTTGGCCCTATTTTAAAACTATAAATACCCCAATTTCATTCTTTTAGTTTTCACTCAAAAACTCTCATATCTCGCTAATTCTCTATCTCTTTCTATCTCTAATTGCAATTAACGTTCTAGCACTCAAATTAATTGTGAAATACTATCTGCCGGAGACAACGGGATGCATAAGAACAAGTTCTATCAATTTCAAGTGAATAACCAATAGAAGTTATTGAAAAAATTTGTAAATTATAATTTTATTTTTATAAGTATTGAAATAAATGAATTGAATTTTTTTATCCATTAAAGTTTGTTTGTATTTAAATATAATTTTTTAATTTTAATTTAAAATTATCCCTAAGTACCGGTACTGTACCCTTAAGTACCGCATCCTTAGGACCGGTAGGGATACTGGTAGGGTACCAGTAAATGTACCCTTACTCCGTACCCTTAAATCACCTTAAGAAAAGTACCCTTTAAGAACCTTCCTTGTGTCCTGAACCCTTAAGAACTCAGTACCCTCCCTTAGTCAACCCTAAATCAAACTAATAGAAGTGTGTGATCTCACTCTCTTGTGACATGGTAAATCAAACCTATAAAAGAAATATACATCAGCAAAATAAGGGGAAAAAAATAGAAATCATTATTGCCGGCAAGTTCAGTGAAAGGATTTGCGTTGAACGTCAAAGTGGCTGGGTTTTTTTAAGGTGATTCCATCTAGGTTGAAAAAAGTTTTTTTAATTTACGTTTCTCTTAAATTGGCCAGAAGTATCACCTCCTCCGCTGAGCACCTCGCCGGAATTTTCTCTCCTTCATTTTTTTAAACGAAGATTGACTTGGCTTTCCGGTATTGACCGGCTCTCAAGCAACTTTGCTCCAGTCACGGAGCTCAACTAAAGATTAGTTTAACTGTTAAAAATTAATTTTTTTCCCTTCAAATTCCTTAAATTCTTTACATGTCTAACTGAGTTTTCTTTTATTTTGCTATAAGAACCCACATAAGGAGTAATTGTTTTCTACTCAAATACTATTTTTGGAGATTGTGTGGGAAGATTTTGGGGGATTTATTTACCTGGGTGCATTCAATCTTGACCATTCAAGCGTGGAAATTAAATTCCTCCAAACTCTATGTGACTTCTCAATTTGTGACTTTGTGTTATCTCTGATTTTTTGCTTTGATCTGGGTTTTATTCACCTGGACGCATTATACAATAGCCATTTTTCCCGGACCTTGACTGAATCTTTGGAAACTTTTTTACTATGTGTCTCAAACATCTGATACTAGTTGTGTGAGGCTTTATTTTATCTCAAAACAAAGTGGATCTAATTTGTGTGAGGCTTTGCTTTTTTCTCACAACAAAGTAGACCTAATTTTTACACATTTAAGTTCACAAAACTTTGGATCCATTTTGTTGTGAGACAAAAAAGAAGCCTCACACAGCTAGTATTAGTTGTGTGAGACATAAAATAAAATTTTGCGATCTTTGGAGTTGTTTAATGGAGCATTGGGACGATGAAGAACTTCCAACTTACCGAGGACATGACCTTCGATAAAGAAGGATGGAGTTCGAGAATTAGGGTGGAAGGTTGGTAGTCGTTAGTCTCTTAATCTTATTAGTAATACTAGTACTATTTTTGTATTTTTCTTATTCCTGGTTCTTTATATTACATGTGCCATTTTCACTGTTCCTTAAGCTCAGGGTCTATGCGAAACAGTCTCTCTACTTTCACACGGATAGGGGTAACATTTGTATTAAAGGTGTTTACCGGACGGGCTGGACCGGGCAGGACATGAAAAAATATAGCCCATCCGGTTAGTGGGGCGGGCTGGTTAATGGGTTGGAACATTCTGAGTTTTGTTGGGCTCGTCTGGGTTTAGGTTTATCGGGTCCGGACTGGGCCGGGTTAAATTATTTTTTAGTGTATTATGTTTCCTTGTTCGATGTAATTGATACTTAAGTGTTTGCAAACCTTTAAATAATACAATAAGTACTTTAAGGCATAAAATTAAACTTTTAAACTTTAAAGTTTAAAGTTTTAAATATGAAATTTGAATTTTAAAATTAAAAATTTAAATAAAGTGGCTACATAAAATTAGTTAATAAGACCAATATATAAGGATCAAACTTCAAAGGCTTTCATTTCATATTTTCATTGAATAATAATACTTCAAATTAACTTGTCTAATAAACTAACACATTAAGCTTAAATAAGTCTAAAAAATTCAAAATAACACAAATTGTCTCAAATCAACTTAAATACGAATTCCTGGAGGGTGCTCAAGACAACCCTTGATATGCCTACTTAAACCAGTTGTGCCCTCCCACTTTCGACGAACATTAAAGACTCGACTACAGTTCTTGCACTCTACTTTGCAAACTTCTTCATTTTCTTCCACCACCTCAAAGTGTTCCCAAACATGTGAGCGCACTCTAGAAGCACGGGGCATGATTTAACTTGAACATAACAATAATGGTAATCACACTTCACTTGATAATTGTAATTTTGTAGTGGCTACCGTAAATAATTGATAAAACTTGAAATATTAATTAATTGAGAACTTGAGAGAAATAAACAATTCAATAATCTAGAGGGAATTGAGAGAGAATTAGAGTAGAAGAAGAGAGTAAGTTGTGAGAAACAATGAAGAAGAGGGGGGCTATTAATAGTTTTTAAAAGCTAAAAATATAATTTATCAATTATTAGGGATGGAGGGACTATTTTAATTAGGGGATAGACTGAAATGGCTAAAAGTGCAAAACATGGTCGTTGCCCAGCGATTATTTTTTATTTTAACCGTTGGCAACAACAAGAATTAAAAAAAAATTACAACTTAAACAGGGCTTGACCGGGCTGGAACACGGTTAAAACCCTTGAACGGGTTACTAGGCTAGCCGGGTTCCGGTGCACCGGTAGCCAAAAAGGTCCGACCCCCCTCTTGCACAACCCCCTACCCTAGCCAACCCGTCCCACTCCTTACCGGATCGGCTAACCCTGGCTGAACCGGGTTGTTAGTGGGTTGGCCCGGCCCGATTAACACCTTTATTCTGCGTACATACTACCCTCCCTATTGACACTTAATTTTGACCCTCCGTATTTAAAAATTAACTTCTAGAGGCTTCAATCTTAATAGTAAAAAATGATAAAAATATAGTTTTTTGCACATTATTCAGCTTTAATGTAATTTATCAATAATTACTCCCACTTTTATAAAATATGGGAATTTTTATCATTTTATTGCAATTAGTTAAATACTACCATTTTTGTGCATTTTTCTAAATTTTAAGCGCTTTATTGATAATTGTCCTATTTTCAAACATTATGATATTCTATCAATTTATTGTCTTTTCAGAAAATAAAATAATAATTACTACAACACAATTGTAGTTGTCATATTTTAAATAAATACTATAAAATTTTCTAATTAAATAATCATATTTTAATTCGTAGTACACTCTATTTAATTACATGGAGGCCAGTAGAATTAATTTAAGAATACAGATCAAGTCTGGTCAAATTCAATATCCCGTCAATATCCGATGTGACAAGCCATCTGATGTGACTAGACATTTATGCGACATGGCATTGATATGACTTGACAGTCGATATGACAAGTGATTTGACAACACATTCGATGTGACAATTGATGTGACAATACATATTAATGTGACATTTTTTACCCATTGGGTAAAGATCCACTAAAATATTCACCACCCCAAAACCCTAATAAAAAACCCCTCTCTCTCTCTCATTATCTTCGAAAATATTCGAAATTCGGACACGTGAGCCTGGGTTAAATTTTAGGAATCTTTCAATTTGGGTTGGGTAATTACTCTAATAGTTAAATTATGGACTTTTGGACATGTATTAATTAATTTATATAATATTTGACTAGTTTCACGTCATTTGGCACCGAGTTGAGGCTTTAGAACGAATTTGAGGATCGGAAGTGAACTTGAGAACGAGATAAGTCGCTTGCCTAACTTTGTAAAAGGAAACTCATCCCCTTAGGTGTATTTTTGTTGTAAATTACTTATGTGGGGAGCTACGTACGCACTAGGTGACGAGAGTCCGTGCGTAGCTATATTCCATGTCATGTTCGGGTAGTCTTAGACTTACATCATGCTTTGTTTACACTGTTATGTTGATTACGCTTGTTAATTGTCTTAAATAGAACCGAGATTTAAGGATTTTTAGATTTAAAATCCCTAGTTTTGATTTCTTATGTTTGGAAAGAATTGAATAATTTTATAATAACTTTGAGAAATCTATGTTCACTCGCGTCGCAAGTATTTCCTCGAGTGAGGTAAATTCCTCTACTCTCATGGGAGCGGGCCGTTCGCCTCGCCAGGTTAATAGATGCATCTGTGGTTCGTGCCATTCGACCCTCGGCAGTACACACAATATATTTTTGGATTGGGCCGTATGACCTCGGCATAAATCGTGCATGATAATACTCGGAGCCTAATTATACTTGATATTATTTTATTGCTTGTGTGGTTAGAATTATCTAATGACAAACATTGACATGAAATTTATTATTAGTGAAAGAATAGTTATTCACTGCTTGTTATTGAGTTCTATCTATTATTTACATAATCCATGCTTATTTAGAATTTCAGTAGTTTATTATTATTACATAGTAGGTGTCGATGTCGACCACTTGTCAGAACTTGTCCGAGGTTAGACTAGATACATACTGGGTATATGTTGTTTATGTACTCACACTACACTTCTGCACTAATCGTGCAGGTTCTGAGTCAGGTGCATCTGGTAGTTATCACGGCGCACACCTCAGATATTTCGAGACTTCGTGGTGAGCTGCTTTTCGAGTCCATCCTGCAGCACTTGGAGTTTCTCTTTTGCTTTTATTTTCTGTCTACTCTATTCGGACAATATATTAGTATTTTGTGTATTCTACTAGTAGCTTATACACTTGTGACACCAGGTCTTGGAAATTTTGCTAGTAGACACTTGATGATTTTTGAGTAATTATTTCACCATACTTGTTCTTATAATTGTTTACACCTTATTTTATTAAACTTCTCACCTCTTACTTATTTATTAAGAAAAAATCAACTATTTCTAAAATGTTAAAGGAATAAACACATGGTTAGTGCACCGTTGGCTTGCCTAGCGGCGACATTGGGCGCCATCACGGCCTGTAGGGAAATTGAATCGTGACAATATAGTATCAGAGCACTAGGTTCATGTAGGTCTCACAAGTTATGAGCATGCCTAATAGAGTCTTGCGGATCTGTGAGGAGACGTCTGTACTTATCTTCGAGAGGCTATAGAGTGTTAGAAAACTACTCTTTTCTTCATCTCCTATCGTGCAGTTGAGGTTGTGCTAAATGTCATTTTCTTATTATCTCACAGATGGTGAGAACGCGCGTGACAAATATACCCGATCATGGAGGAGATGCTCCCCTTATTGCTAAAGGCCGAGGCATAGGCCGAGAGAGAGATCCGGCTCGTGGTAGAGGATGACGACGTCCTAGAGTTGCCCCAGCTATGACGCCAGTGCATCCAGTAGAGAATCCTATTATTAAGTAGTAGGGCGAGGTGCCTGCAGCAAAGCCAGTCCCTGTGGATTTCATGTCCGCACCAGGATTCCAAGAGGTCATGAGCCGTATGCTGCGATTCATGGATTTTATGACTCAAGCTGGTTTATTTCCAGAAGACCCAGCCATATCTCAGGCGGGAGGGGGAGCACAGACCCCTACTGCTCAGGCTCCTGGGCATGCAACTGCCGTATATCAGACCTCAGACGTACTACCCGTGGGGAAGCTCATCCACTTGCAGCAGCTATACCTAAGCTCAGCCCAGCTGTGGTCGGCAATCCGCAGAATCTATTAGATAGATGGACCAGGCTTCATCCTCCTGTCTTTGAAAGTGCGAGACATGAGGATCCCCAGGACTTTATTGATTAGTGCAGGGACAGACTTCACAACATAAGGATATTGGAGTCCCACGGGGTGGACTTTACCACCTTTTAGCTGGAGGGAAGGGCCTGTAGATGGTGGCAGTCTTATCTTCTCGGTAGACCAGCAGGTTCTCCTCCCATGACTTGAGATCAGTTCATACGCCTCATCTTGGACAGATATATTCCACCTTCTCAGAGGGTAGAGTTGCGATTTCAGTTCGAGCAGCTTCAGTAGGGCCAGATGTCGGTGACCGACTATGAGGCAAGATTCTCTGAGTTGTCTTACCATGTACTTATGATACTTCCGACCGATGCAGAGAGAGTACAGAGGTTTGTACTCTGGTAGCCAAACCACTATGGCCCAAGAGATTGATATGAGGACTTCTTACGAGCTAGTTCTGGAGATAGCTCGGAGGATCGAGGGTATTCGTCAGCGGAGCCGAGAGCAGGCAACGAGGGATAAGCGATTTCGATATACTGGAGAGTTTAGTAGTGCCACGGCTAGTGGCAGGGGTCAGTTCATGAGGGGTCAGTCTAGCAGGTCAACATATCCATCACCGCCACCTCCTCAGGGTGCTCCAGTGCGGCCCAATTTTAGCACCATGCCAGAGAGTTCCTACCGCCCACCAACTATTCAAGGTTCCTCCAGTGGATATTCAGGCCATCAGGGTCAGACTTTCGGTCAGTAGCCTGCCATTCTGAGGGGTTGTTACGAGTGCAAGGATCCTGGCCACATGAAGAGGTTTTGTCCCAGACTTCGGGGAAAGGCAGTGCAACAGGGTCACCAGCCTGTGATTACAGCACTAGCTGCCATACCAGTCGTCCGGCCGCCCAGAGGAGGAGGGCAGGTGTGTAGGGGTCATCCTAGAGGTGGAAGTTAGACAGGTGGAGGCTAGTTAGGTGGCGCTCTAGCTAGATTTTATGCTTTTCCGACCAGACCAGATACAATGGCCTCAGATGCCATGATCATAGGTATTATATTTGTCTGCGGTAGGGATGCTTCGGTATAATTTGATCCAGGGTCTACATATTCGTATGTTTCGTCTCTGTTTGCTCATTTCCTGGGTGTTACTCGTGAGTCCTTGGGTACTCCTGTTTATGTGTCCCCACCCCTGGGCGATTCTATTATTGTGGATCGGATCTATCGGTCCTGCATTATTACTTTCTATGGTTATGAGACCCGAGCGGATATTCTATTGCTCGATATGATTGACTTTCAGGACATCCTGTGTATGGATTGGTTGTCTCCATATCACGAGGCGATGATGCTAAATATCAGAAAAGTAAAAAGAGGAGAACACTAACCAACAACCTATGGAAGGCGACACGGTTGGCCACCGGAGTCGCTACCGAGGCGGTTCTCGTTCAAATGTCTGGACGGATATCGAGAAATATATGTCTTAGCCTCCTATAATATATTAAAACTATTTTTCAAAATCGTTTTCCAAAAATATTTCTCCAAACACTCTTTCAAAAATAAAACATTTTCAAATCATCTGCAAAAGCAATTTTCCAAAATTATTTTAAAACAGAAATCATTTCAAAAATATGTCATTTTGTCAGTTTGTCATTTACATTACATTATTTCTCTAACAATTTTATTTTTCTTATCTTGCGAGGTACTTTATCTGAAACACTTTGGAAAGATGATGCTCGAAGAAGAAGACGAACTCTGTCAAATTATCCGCTTTGTACTTCCCGTTCTTAGATATATCCAAAACGTAAAGTATAGTAAAATGGTAGATAGATATGTTTTCTTTCTTGCTTTAATATTATCTATTTGATGAACACTTAGGGAATTGCATCTAGTAAATAATCGGATTAACTTGCAATTGTGTGTTAAGTAATTCTTGAAGTTTGTATGGGATGTAGAGTATATTTTGTAACATGGTTAATTAATTTTGGACCGGTGTATACCTAACCAATTAAATTAGTCATATCCATAAAATGAAAACATGTCAACTTTTTTTTATTAAAAAAATAACAATAATAATTTTGACTTTGTCTTACAATTGTGTGAGCACCTTGTCGAATCACTTTATATGTAAATTGTTCTTTAACTGACACAACTTAAGTAGGAAATTATAGTCGAACCATTATACTATTTCTTGAAAAACTTAGGCCTTGTAGTCATATGGGCTTGACTCACACAATTTGTGTTTCAAGACAATCATTCTAAAGATGGTCTTAGTTCCTTATTTAATGATGACTCATTGTTTTTAGCGCGAACATTTCTTCATATTGATACAATAGTTTTTCTAAGTCAAACATTTTGACACATTCTTCCTATACCACATTCATTCTTCAATCATCAAAATAATTCTTTCACTTTGCTCACTATACATTGGGATAATTCTTTCAAACTTGTAAATATCTACTCACGTGCAAATAAATACTCTTCCCCCTTTTTTTCTCAATCCTTTAGTATAAGTTTCTTCTTGTTTAAACTTTTAAGCTCTAAGTATGTGTCTTTTCTCTTCAAGTTTATTCTTGTAAGTTCAAGATTTTATTCAAACACTTTGAGTTAACATGCATTCTTTAGGTAAAATTCTAAAATACCATTCTTTAATATCTTTTTAATTCTTTCACATAATGCATTTTGTTGCACATATATTTTGTCAAATATGTTTTTATTCTTATCTAGAACTCACTTTACACTCAGCTTATTTTTTGGAGTAGAATTCCCTTGTCCACTTTACATATATTTCATATGAGTCAATATATTTTGATCATTTCATTTCAAAAACATAAAAATACCTGCATACTTCATCCGTACATAATTCATTACATATTTAATATCATTACTGTTCATTCGAGCATACTTTAATCATTCTTTTATTCTTTGCAATAGTTGTGAGTATTTGTTAATTATATTTGAACCTTCCCTCCCTTATTTAACCGAGTCCAAAGGAATCACATTTTGTAGATCTCGAGGGATGCCTAACACCTTCCCCTCGAGATAAATTAAAACTTTACTCAGAATATCAATGATTTAGTAGACCATAGTCGAAGTGTACATTATATAGTGTGATATAGGTATCCTAGTGTACCTTAAACATTAGGTGGCGACTCTAAGTTTTAACTAACCTTGTAGAGTACTATAAGTTGTACATTATTTTGACTTATACAAAATATGGTGCAACAACATGACGACTCTGCTGGGGATACATCAGGTTCTAACCACAACGGATTTTATCAATTACTTGAGGGATTACATGATCTCCTATACTCCAACTTCTATTCTTTCTGTCACATGTTTCAAGTTGTATATTCTCTTCTCCAAGTTGTATATTTTTTGCTTCAAGTTGTATATTCTTTGCTTTGAATCATATATTCTCTGCTACATGTCGTTTATTCTTCGTCTCATGCTTCAACGTGGTATATTCCTTGTCAGGACGTTCAAGCGGTATATTCTTTGTCATTTGCCTCGAGTTGTATATTCTTTCTCGTGTCCTTCAAGCTGCATATTCTCTGTTGCGTGCTTCAAGTCATATATTCTCTGTTACGTACTTCATGCCGTATATTCTTTACCATGATCATGTTGTATATGCTTTTACATATGTCCATGTTGTATATTCTTTATCACATGCTTTGGTGATGCCTTATTGAATTGTCATCACTTTTGTGTCGACACTTGGTCGTACAAAATCACACACAAGTCACGCGAGGGTTGTGTTTTCACCCCTCCGAACCTTATTTCAAAATTTCTTACTTATAGAGATTGGCAGATAAGGTTAACTACGTACTATCTCGCAGTTGTCCTGAACTCATGCTCGAATCTAGGTAAATCTATTCTTAGAATTCCTAGGTCACTATACACACAATCTTACATCTTGCGTTAGCTGGACTAATTCTTGCATATCTTTTACTTGTTACATATTATTTGTGTGTTACCCATCCCGTGTTTGTGATATATTCTTTGTCAGCTATTGTTATGTTTCTTTATCTATTACATGTTTCTTCTATTTGTTATTCATTACTAAGTTCTCTTTGTCTAACTAAACTCTGATTAACTTGGGTTGAACCTTGACCTTTTAAATACACATACCCATTCTGGTCTTCACAACCACCTAGCATAATTGTACCATCATTTGAACTCTGCCATATTTTTCAAAGATATGTCAATCAAGCTTGGTACATCTTCCATTGATTTGACGTATTCTTCTCAATCAGACTTCACATTCTCACTGACTTCCGTCAATTGAAATAGATCCATGCACCATGATACCATCTGTTTCTTATTCAACGGTTACCAGTCTCCACCATCCCACCTAAGGATTCTTATTCACAATCACTCATTCTCAAAGAACAATCATTCATTCTCAAAGGGCAATCACCCATTCATGACAACTGCACTGATTCCATATAATTCTAATAGTTGGCCCGAACTACATTTTGACCTGATTCTTGCCCTGACAAGTTACGTAGGCAACCCTACATAAAGCGGTTCGGTCTTATAATTACCTTAGTACGAAATACTGGGACAGTTCTTATGGAACAGTTCAACGATGCTCTCAACCCAGAAATCTCCGAGAGAGTCAACCAAACTTCACCCAAAAATCCAAACACCAAGATGCCATGTCAACATTACTCTGACCCTCACCCGACTTAAATCCCAACATATGGGATGCAAGTCCTTTCTTCAAACATCTAGCTATAGAGTCATGGTGTTCAATCCCACTTCCCAAATTCAAACATTCGGTACAAGTCAACCCACTTTTGTTGTAGGGGCAGGTTGTTAGTCAACCTTCGAGAAGTGTCATGCTCGCACGACTCAAACAAACAAATAAGAACAAGTGAAGCCTCAAGTCAACACGAATCAATTTTCCTCCCTCGAACTAAGAATTTTTCTTTGGGCACAGGAGGGACAACACAATTTTTGGAACCATCATGGAATGTTGACATCGCGTTTCGATCACAACCGGATACCCCACTGGCTGCACAACCTAACTCTGCACACTCTTAATTTTATAACTTTACCTAAGAGAGACTCTAATATTTTCTCCTCTGAGTCTTGCAAGTACATAATCCCGAGCACTTCACGGGAGATAACATCTGGTCTCAGACTTGGTAGAGCATCAGTCAGATAATCAAAGGAGTAGTAGTTTTACAATGCACTACACCATTTTTTATGGCTTCGCTGCTCTCACCACTTTTCTATATTCAAATCAGAACATCGTTCCCAGTTATCAATCAGGGATGCTCATCAAATGGTTCCTGTGGACAGTTGAAAGATGCATCATCCTGGAGACTGCACGGGAAATAGCATCCGACATCGGACATCGTGGAACATCA
The DNA here is from genome assembly GCA_000715115.1 of Nicotiana otophora. NCBI lineage: Eukaryota > Viridiplantae > Streptophyta > Magnoliopsida > Solanales > Solanaceae > Nicotiana > Nicotiana otophora. The sequence continues at coordinate 58,276 of AWOL01S0018684.1, read as the reverse complement.
ACCGAACAATCAGGGGAGTGTTAGTTATAATTATTAATTCCATCATTTTGTGACACACTACTCTCATAATATTTCTATATCTTGATCAGATTATCACCCCGGCTAATAGCCGGGGACGATCACCAAAAGGTTCTTGTGGACAGCTAGAAGGTCGCAACAAAATATCCCTTGAGTCATTTGGGAGATAACCACAATAATTGTCTCGCAAACAGTCAGGGGCATCGAGGCATCTGTTCGAAGGATGGGGCACATCTTGATAACGACTAGGTCGGGAATCCAAACTAGAGTAAGAATTGGAAAAATAAATGCGAAAGCAATAACAATAAGAAATTGTACAACTAGAACCAAAGGGCAGAAAATAAAAGATATGGGAAAATTCAAGGAAAGAATTCCAAGAACGCAAGTTCTATAGCCTTGACAAGATCAAAGCGAAAACAATCTTGATTTATTGAAGAAAACAAATGCCTTTACTTAAAATCAAATCAAAACAATAGATTCAGATCTTGACCGCTTTACGAGTAACTTGAGACAACAATTAATAACTAGTATTAATCGCCTTCTAAGAATACCACAAAGGAATCAAAGATGTCACAATATAGAAGTAATCTTACTACCTTGAACTATGAACTAGTAAAGGTTGAAAGATAAATCTCAAAGCACAATTAACAAAGGTTCAAAAGAACTCTCAAAGTATGATATACTTAATCAATAATAAAGTGTCTCAATGAATGAGAAGAACTCCTTATTTATAGGAGTACTAAGGCATAAAAAGTCATTATAATTAGGTAGTGTGGTTGCTAAGGAGTAACAAAAGTCATCAAATTAGGTAGGGGTTGCTAAGGAGTAACAAAGTTATTAAAATTAGGTAGGGTGGTTGCTAAGAAATAAGAAAAGTGATAAAATTAGATAGGGGCGGCCAAATCTTTTTGGGACAGATTTGGGCCTTAAAGCTACTAGTTTGGGCCATTGGTTTGGACTCCAATTGGGCTCCATTTCAAACACCCCCATTTGGACCTCTTTTAAGCTCATTTTGGGCTCTTCTGGGTGCCCTTTTGCTAGATTTCAAGGGCCGAGTTCCGGACCCAATCTTTTTACTCTTGGACTTCAATTTGGGCCACCAAATAATTGTAAAGCTTGTATAATTTATATCCTTTGGTCTTGAGCTCGTCCTCCACAATTAAAAGCTTCTTTATTTGCACTTGAAGTCTAATGGCCTTGTTTTGCAGCTCTTTAGCTTGACATCTTGTTAAAGGCCATCTTTGAGATTCCAAAGCTTCATCCCTGTCCTTAAATAGAGTTGAGCTTCCTAGGATGCTATAATTCCCCTCTTCTTGAAGAAAATTCGTCCTCGAATTTTGACTTTGGAAGAAAAAGAAAACACGCACTAGTAAATGGCATTCACTAATCTGAAAAAATAGTAGGAATAAAACAAGATAGTAACATGTGTCTATTTTACCCAATTAATCCTAATAGGTGTAAATACTCTCTTATAAAGCATATGGACATTATCATCCCAACAAAATTTACGCCTACCTAGATCAATATAATAAAAACCTCTCTTAGATGCGCCATGCAATGGAACTTGCAATTCGATCTTGTCGGTAAGGTAGTCCATAGGTATACATGAGAAAGAAATTATAAAATATTGACCACACATCCATTTAATATAAGTATCTCTACCACAAGTATCAAAGAAGATACTTTCATGATATAGCCAACTATCTACAATTACAAATCTCATGGATTCCTCTACATAAAAGAGTATTTGATCACAAATGTTACAACAATCATGCATATCATCTTTACTAGTAACAAATACTTTTACAAGCTCACAATCAACATGACTTGAAGAATGACTCCCCATCACATAACAAAAATCACATTCTAGCAATTTATCACATGAAAACTCATTAGCCACTTGAATAAGAGAAGAAGAAATATTTAACTCATTCACAAATCTCTTCTCATAAATTTCATGCCTCTTTCCACCAAGTTGGAATGCATAATCATCTATGTCATACATAATTTTAAAAGGAAGCAAATTACTCTTGCACTTTAACTTAGATATTACAGTTAATGACTTGATGTGCATCAAAATATCATCATCCACAACAATTATAAAGTCACCAACATAAGAAGTAAGCGTATAATTCATTACCTCCAAAAATACCTTAAGTGTTCTAGAAAGGCCAAGAATGTAAATAAATCAATTATACATACCATACTTGGACTTATTTACTAATAGAATATCATCACCTTGTATTCTTTTATGCAATGGCTCAAACATAGCAATACTTTTAGGCAACTCCATATCATAACCATGTAAATAAGAATCAAAATAGTCAAAAGGTTCAATAACAAAGAATTTAACCAATTTTTTATCTTCCACTATCCAACAAGAATAGATATCGCCAAATTCATGTTGATATCCAATTGGATCCTTTGCCACCATCTCCTGTGCCTCACCACCTTTTCAAAAGGTATTTCAACACGTGGCTACACAAAATCACAAGAACTAAAACAAGAAAGAGTTAATTAGTTAGGAAGTAAAGAAACTCTTTTCTTGCTTACACTCTCTTTGGCTTTTATCACAAGACTAACGTTTTTCTCACCCTTAGCCTCTTTTCTCTCACTAAAGAGTTTTTCTTTGCTTTCATTCAATCCCTCTTGTTTTTCTCTCTCTATCTCACAGACTTTGTTTATCTCATTACCTTCTCTCTTTTCTTTTTTTTCAATATCACTCTTTACCTCACTTGATATCCCACTCTTTTTACTCAAGACAATCTCTGCTTTTTCCTCTCTTGGAATGTCAACATGCACTCCCTTACTCCTCTCATTCTTTCTCTCTCATATTTTTCCATATTCTCTTTAACAATCTTTTCATCTTCACAAATTTGTGAGGGAGTCAAAGGCCCAAGAATGAGTTTCTTCCCATTGATCTCAAAAGAGTATCTATTTTTTTCAATACTATATGAAACACTTCTATATACATACCATGGCCTTCCCAACAAGATGTGAAAATAATTTATCGGAATGACATCACACCAAATCACATCCTCATACCTACCAATAAAGAATGGAAAGAACACTCTTTTATCTATCTTTACTCCTTTCAACATGTAGAGTTCACTATGTTCAACACAAGGCAAGTTCAACTTCTCAACCATATAAGTGCTAATTAAGTTATAGCCAAATGCTTTGTCAATTCTAAGGGCATAAATTATAGACATCACTTTAGCTCTTGTTTGAAAAATAACTTTACCATTGTCTTCCTTCCATTCGGTATACTGTAAGTTCAACTTTTCAAGTTGTTGAGTCATAGCTCTCCTCCTTCCACTGTAACTACCTGTTTGAGACATTTTGACATAGATTAAGGGAAATATGTATCTCTCAAATTTGGCCTTTTCCCTATAATGCTCTCACCTCTCTTTGCCTTTTTTTCCTCTCGAAATAACCTTGGAACAAAATACTTTATAGATTTATAGTTAAACCCAACTCATATGAAGTTCTTAGTAGTAAAATTCAGATTTTTGGGGAACAAATGAAAGAAGAATCAAATCCTAGAACTATTAGGCTCGGTTTAAACAAGACACGGACAAAAAAGAAAGGATTATATATTTAGATTAGAAAGAGTAAAAATAATTAATTTTTTGTCTTATCTTTAAAATCTGGGATCCCCTCTTCTTATTTCCTTTGATAGTTTTTGGAGACAAATTAAATACAAAAGAAAGTTCCTGGAAAGCAAGCAATATTTTTTTTAACTGATTTTCATTTTTTTGGTTTTGTTTTACTATTTTTTTGGCTCTTAGTATTCAAGAAATCCCCAGAATTATCAAGAACGAAACCTTGATAGAACCGCTCTGATACCACTTGATAACGACTAAGTCGGGAATCCAAACTAGAGTAAGAATTTAAAAAGTAAATGCAGAAGCAGTAACAATAAGGAATTGAACAACTAGAACTAAAAGGCAGAAAATAAAGGATATGGAAAAATTCAAGGAAAGAATTCCAAGAACGCAAGTTCTATAACCTTGACAAGATCAAAGCAACAACGTCTTGATTTATTGAAGAAATCAAATGCATTTACTTAAAAGCAAATCAAAACAATAGATTCAGATCTTGACCGTTTTACGAGTAACCTGAGACAACAATTAATAACTAGTATTAATCGCCTTCTAAGAATACCACAAAGGAATCAAAGATATCACAATAGAGAAGTAATCTTACTACCTTGAACTATGAACTAGTAAAGGTTGAAAGATAAATCTCAAAGCACAATTAACAAAGGTTCAAAAGAACTCTCAAAGTATGATATACTTAATCAATAATGAAGTGTCTCAATGAATGAGAAGAACCCTTTATTTATAGGAGTACTAAGGCATAAAAAGTCATTACAATTAGGTAGTGTGGTTGCTAAGGAGTAACAAAAGTCATCAAATTAGGTAGGGGTTGCTAAGGAGTAACAAAGTCATCAAAATTAGATAGGGTAGTTGCTAAGAAATAAAACAAGTGACAAAACTAGATAGGGGCGGCCAAATCCTTTTGGGGTAGATTTGGGCCTTAAAACTACTAGTTTGGGCCATTGGTTTGGACTCCAATTGGGCTCCATTTCAAACACCCCCATTTGGACCTCTTTTAAGCTCATTTTGGGCTCTTCTGTGTGCCCTTTTGCTAGATTTCAAGGTTCGAGTTCGGGACCCAATATTCCTCCTCTTGGACTTCAATTTGGGCCACCAAATAGTTTTAAAACTTATATAATTTATCTCCTTTGATCTTGAGCTCGTCCTCCACAATTAAAATCTTCTTTATTTGCACTTAAAGTCTAATGGCCTTGTTTTGCGACTCTTTAGCTTGACATCTTATTAAAGGCCATCTTTGAGATTCCAAAGCTTCATCCTTGTCCTTGAATAGAGTTGAGCTTCCTAGAATACTATCACATCTTCTGGATGGAGTCACTCTTCAACTTCAGAGATATCACACCCAATCAAGGGTATAACGAGGCATCGCTCCGAGTTTGTCTATACCCTTGCATTTCGTATATATCTTTGATGCAATCAATATAGTTAGTTAAAATTCTTTGAAATAGGAGAGTAAAAGAAGTTTTGAAAATCATACACTTCATACTCTCCGACCTTCACGAACTACGCGTACCTGATTCTTGATATTGTGTCAAGATACGTAGGCAATCCGTCATGGGTCCGATCTTTCTCGTCCTTAATTGGACGAGTCGGTCAAGTATGGCCACTTGGGTCATAGTTGATCGAAGATCCTTGCGAAAGGTTCATCTCTAGAAAAAATAAAGATGTATATATCTTCCCCTGGTGCTTCGAAGTCTTTATGTAGACATCAAAGGAAAATCAAAATCCAAAATATATTCCTGCATAATTCCTTCTTGAGGAAATTCAGAAATCCGAAACATATTCTTTATCCTTAATCTTCCCGACCTACGCTAGATCTGACTCTCATTTCGACGAGATACATAGGCAACTTGCATGTTCAGTTATGTTTTTCAAAAACAAAATAAAATCATCAATCAGGGACCCTTCCCGAGTTCGATCTTATTTTTTTTTTAAATCATCAATCAAGGACCCTCCCCAGTTCGATATCATTTTTTAAAAAAAATCAAAAAATGCTCCCATTGTGCGGAGAATTCAATTCTTATCGCTCCCATCGTGCGGAGACTTATATTTCAGTCACTCCTATCGTGCGAAAATTTTACCTTCCTTTCAATGCTTCTATAGGGAACGGTACACTGCCCATCCAACAACCAATGCTCCTATACGGAATGGTACATAATCCGTCATTTTACTTTCCTGTTAGCGCTTCTAAACAGAATGGTACCCGTCCCCGTCTAACAATCAATGCTCCTATATGGAATAGTACACAACCCGTCATTTTACTTTCCTATCAGCTCTCCTAAACGGAACGGTACTCAGCCCCATCTAACAATCAATGCTACTATACGGAATGGTACACAACCCGTCATTTCACTTTCCTGTCAGTGCTCCTAAACGGAACGGTACCCAACCCCGTCTAACAATCAATGCTCCTATACTGAATGGTACACAACCCGTCATTTTACTTTCTTGCCAGTGCTCCTATACAAAATGGTACCCAGCCCCGTTTAACAATCGATGCTCCTGTACGGAACGGTACGCAACCCGTCATTTTACTTTCTTATCCATGCTCCGACATCGCTTCGGAACGGTAACCACAAAGCTCGTCTAATCTTCGATGCTCCAATATCGATTCGGAACGGTAATCACAAAGCCCGTTTAACTTTCAATACTCCGATATCACTTCGGAACGGTAACCACAAAGCCTATTTTATATTCAGTTCTCTTTATCAAAAATTAAAACCTCTCTTATACAAAATATCAAAAAAAAAATTAAATGAAAATCTAAAAAATATTTTCTTTCTACCCTCCCTGAACTACGCTTGACCTGATTCTCATTTCAATGAGATACGTAGGCAACCTCCGGGTTCGATCTCATTTTTTAAAAATCAAAGAAAATAATTTGATTAAGTAAAAAAAAAAGGAACTCTCCCTCAGGTTTGGTCCTATCCATAAAAAGTCACAAAAAAAGAAAAAGAAAAGAAGAAGAAAAAAATATCTATATCAGAAAATAAAAAAAAATATACATATGATCAAAATATTGACTTGGTTAGTACCACCATAGTTAGGAGTGTGCATAGGAAAGAATAAGTATAAAATTGGTATGATGGATAGGATCAACTTCGTGGTAAACCATAGATTCTTGTGGTAATTCTTAATTATACCTTAGTAATGCTTGAAATATCTCATGTTTACAGTTAGGGTAAGAACAAAGCCGAACTTATCATTTTAGGTGCATTGTGTGGTGAGCGTAGATTTAAAACTCATTGTTTGTAGATCTAGAACTTGGCCCGAATATCTGTTGAGGTAAAATCTTGAGTAACACTTAGTTTAGGAAAGAATCGTAGGCCTTCTTTGACCTGTTTGAGCCTTTCTAGCCTACCAAATGACGTTAATCCCTAACATTACCCCCTTTGAGCCTTAAGCCTTTTCGTTGGAAAACCACGCCTTAGCACATACCCTTTCTTGTGCTTAAGAGCACTACCCCTCTCTTGGCCCAGCCTCCTTGCGCGCACTGAAAATGTGTAATTTCGGACGAAGACCAAAGTGAAGGCGACAAGAATGAAAAGTCGAAAGATGTAAAGTTCAAAGACAATCAAAGACATGACTTCAGAAAAAAGAAAAGTGAAACTCCGCAAGTTCAAAAGTAGGATCCAACAAGAAGGATAAAACTTCCGCAAATTCAAAGAAAAATCAAAAGAAAAAGAGGATAAAACTCTACAAATTCAAAGAGGAGAAACTCCAACAAAAGAAGAAAAAACTCCTGCAAAGCGGGAGAAACCGCAAAAGAAAAATAAAGGAAAAAACTCAAAAAACTGAAGAAGAACCTCCAACAAATTCAATAAGAAGTCAAAACAAAGAAAGGACATCGAGCCGAACAAGATCAAGCGCCGAAGCATGGTTTGAACATCAAAGACACATACACAGTGCATCGTTCAAGGAGGATTAGTCATTCTTTATCCCAAATAAATATCCTACCCGTCCCCAAACTTACATTACAAATCAATGACAAAGCCCTACATGATCCTATTCTAAGTGTTCTTATGTTAGTGGATACTCACATAAAGGTCAAGCATATGGTATCTCAATTTCATGCATTGAACATCTTTCTGAGTGTGAGTGTACTTCTCAAAAGGTCCTAAAAGACAAAACACAAAAAATAATTCATATATGTGTGAAAATTAGGACTTTCTTTGTGGTAACGACACTTGAAATATGATTTAGGCAGAATTCAAACCTTTGATTGAAGAAGAACGAACAAATCTTGTCGATACTTAGGTATACCTGAGGTACCACTCGAAGCTATAGGAATTATCCATAAGCTGATCTCGGTTTGTCAAAAGATATTTGGTGAAAATTCTTATGCACAAAACTAATTGTTGGTACCAACCAACGTCAAGCCAAAAAAGATGATTGATAAATAAATCATAGTATCTCTTTACTCTTCAAGTTTTCAAATATTCTCTACAAAAAGCTATAAAATTACAAAAATACAGAAAACAAAAGAGTCAAGTTTTGTTGGCAATAGAGTTAGATTTTGTTATAACAGAACTACGCCCGACCTGACTTCCCACGGAAGGATACGTAGGCAACCCACGTAGGGTCCGATCCCACTTTTATAATAGAAAACCAAAAATCATTTGTATACATTCGGAACTACGCCGCGACTTGCCTTTGGTACGAATATGTAGGCAATCCACATCGGATTCATTCATCTATCATAATTGAACTACGTTTTGGCCTGATTCCACTGGGATACGTAGGCAGTATAAGTCAGACCCGGCCATATTATTTTAAAATTCTATCATTTTGCATCTATTGTATACCTGAATCATTAATAACATAAACCTCTTCATCAATTTTTACATTAAAAAAAATAGCTTCTTGCTTTTCCAGGCGCCCTCCTAAAGAATGGGCATTTTCTTTCAAAGCTAAATTTTCAGACGACCTCCTGAACAATAGGCATTTCATTTCAAGCCAAATTTTCAGGCGCCCTCCTGAACAATGGGTATTTCATTTCAAGTTTAAATTTTTCAGCCCCCCTCCTGAACAATGGGCATTTCATTTCAAAGTCAATCTTTCAGGCGCCCTCCTGAACAATGGGCATTTCATTTTAAGTTCAAACTTTACAGGAGCCCACCTCCTAATACAAGTATTTTAGATTTAAATTCTCTGATATCGCTTTGGACCGGTACACGGTCCAGATTTCCTTCACAAATAAAGTGCTCCGATCACTTCGGACCGGTAGACAATCCGAATTTTCTTCAAAAATCTAAAGTGCTCCGTTCACTTTGGACCGATATCTAGCCCGAACCTCTTTTGAATTAGAGTTCCAACTGGGGTCCCTATTTCATTTAAAATAAAATCACATCATTCTCACATTGCATCAATAATCATCATTCAGTCCACTACAATCCATCCTTCTTAAGTCAAATGGAAGCATAGTCCACACCTCGTCAACTCTACTAATCGGAGGCGCAACACAACGTTGAATTATCTTTAACAAATAAACTGGGGCAGATTTTGAGGACGAACGTCGAGCTTTCCAACAACAATCGATGCCATATCCCAAGTATCGTTCTTACATCCCATTGACATGGGGTGTGCTGGTAATCCGAACCCCCATAGTCAAAATAACACTAGTGTCATCACAGCTTGACGCTGGGGCAATTGTTAAAATCAAAATCATCCGATCACTTCCCGAACTACAATCGGCCTGATTCTCATTATATTCGAGATATGTAGGAAAACTTAACATAGAGCTCGACCACATCCACATCAAAATCCATTCAAGCCCATCCATCTGTCATCCAACATCCACGTTCCGGTGTCACCACAATGCGACACTGAGGCAATTTTGGAAGAAATGTCGAGATCACACGAACCCTTTCATCCTCGAACATTTGTCTTCCACCCCATGACGCTACAATCCACAAGTATCTCTCTGTTGCATTTTAGAACTACACGCGACCTGATTCTAGTACAACCCAAGATATGTAGGCAACTCAAATACCAGAGTTCGGTCACAACCTTCAAAACATCCTCATTCCCACTTGTCGTGTCCGGACAAAATTACGTATGTTGTCAATTTCTTTGCCTGAAGATTCTTACATCATCTCCGGTCAAAGAGGGGCAGCAGTTGACACTCAATTTTGGCATTCCGTATTTAAAAATTATCTTCTACATACTTCCTAATAAAAAATTATAACAATATAGTTTTTTGCACATTATTTAGCTTTAATGTAATTTATTGATAATTACTCCTATATTTAAAAAATATGATTTTTTTTTATCATTTTATTGCAATTAGTTAATGTTTTCTAAATTTTAAGCGATTTATTGATAATTGTCCTATTTTCAAACATTATGATATTCTATCAATTTATTATCTTTTCAAAAAATTAACATAATATCTACTACAACACAATTGTAGTAGTCATATTTTAAATAAATACTATAAGATTTTCTAATTAAATAATCATATTTTAATTCATAGTACAATCTATTTAATTACATGAAGGCGAGTAGAATTAATTTCAGAATACGGATCAAGTCTGGTCAAATTCAATATCCCGTCAACATCCGATGTGACAAGCCATTTGATGTGACTAAACATTTATGCGACATGACATTCATATGACTTGATAGTCGACGTGACAGGTGATTTGACAACACATTCAATGTGACTAATGATGTGACAATACATATTGATGTGACATTTTTTACCCATTGGGTAAAGACCCACTAAAATATTCACTACCCCAAAACCCTAATAAAAAACCCATCTCTCTCATTCTCAAACCCCTTCTGTCGCACCCCCTCATTTAGGGCCTCTCATCCCTCAATCTTGAGAGACAACCATGGCTGCCCATCCCCTTCTATCACATCGTTGTCGCCTATCCACCGGCCGGAATTGATCACCGGCCAGACGATGCTCTCCCTCTCTCTCACCCTTGTCTCCCCCATCTCTCTTTATCTACCCCATTTTCTCCGCTTTCGTTGGAACCTCCGTCAAAGCAGGCTGGTCGGCAGAGACGCCTCCACCAAAAATAGCCGGATCTCACCAGTAAATGCAGTAACTCTACCGAATTGAACGGGACAGCCACCACCGTCGACTTTGTTCTCACTTTCTCTCGTCTTCCTCACTTCTGTTTCTTTTCTTTTAAATGTAATACAAGATCCCTAAAATGGGGAGTCACTAGATCCGGTCGAGCTTCATTCTCATCTCCTTCTCGACCTCACCGGAGTTCATTGTCGGTGGGTCGTTTATGTGACTGTTCCGGACTGCTCTTTTGCTACGTCTATTTTACTTATTGCATTGTTATTTTAAGTGGAGAAAAATATGCGTGAGGCGAGGTTGAGATGGTTAGAGCATGTTAATAAGAAAAGCACAGATGCTCCAGTCAGGAGATGTGTGAGGTTGGCCTTGGAAGGTAAGAGGAGGGGTAGAGGTAGGACAAAGAAGTCTTGGGGAGAGGTGATCAGGCGAGACATGGCGCAGCTTGAGCTAACCGAGGACATGACCCTATATAGAAGGGTGTGGAGATTGAAGATTTGGGTAGAAGTTTAGTAGGTAGTCGTGCGTTTCCCTTTGTCTTCTCTAGTTCGATAGTATTAGTACTTGTACGATATCCTTTTTTCCTTAGTTTGCTATATTCGCATGTCTTGTTCCGTTATTACTTGCCATCGATAATTTTGAAGTTTGCTAGCAGTACTTCGTTCATATTCTCGTTTGCTGCCTTGGACTTAGTTTTCTAAATATATTGTCTTGCTATTACTTGTTATCGATACCTCTTTCATATTCTCTGTTGCTATCTTCGATTTAGTTTTCTAATTATTTGTCTTGCTATTACTTGCTATTAGGGCTTCTTTCACCATCTTTAGCCGAGGGTTTATCGGAAACAGTCTCTCTGCCCTTCCAGAGTAGGGGTAAGGCTGCGTACATCTTACCCTCCCCAGACCCCACTTGTGAGATTATACTGGGTGGTTGTTGCATTGTTATGTTAAGTGACTATTATGGCTATGTTGTTTACTGCTGCTGCTCTAATATTTGTGATGGTTTTTAGGTTTTAAAAATTACTGTGTTTGTCTCACTTGACCGGAAGTAACAGAACTCCGGCGACCTCCATAGTTGCCGGCGACCTCACTTGTTGGCTCATCTATGGAACAGAATTTATTCTTCGTTGTTTGGTTCCTTATTCACGTGCTTGCTTTTGACAGAACAAATCTTATTCTTCTCTGATTTGTCTCATCGTTGATGCTGTTTTGTTTGTAGAAGTTTGTTAATGTTTGTTGTACGGGTTTTGTGATACTCCATTTGATTGTGTTAGCCTCGTTTGATTTCTGTTGCAGGGTTACCTCTGTTTCACGAATTGAACCCCACTTGTGTTGTAGTAACAAGAGCTGCTGATTCTTGAACTAAATACATTGACAGAGCCTCAGGTTTTTTAAAAGATTGTACGAAGGCCGATGAGAATAACATTTTTGGAGGCCACGACGCCCCGAACGACCCTCCGAACCAGGCCCGAAATAACGAGGCGATGATGATAGACATCGAAAAAGGTAAAAGACGAGAACGCGAACCAATAACCTATGGAAGACGACACGGTTGGCCATTGGAGTCGCTACAGAGGCGGTTCCCGTTCTCATGTCTAGACGAATATCGGAAAATACATGTCTCAGCCTCCTATAATATTTTTAAACTATTTTTCAAAATCTTTTTCTAAAAATATTTCTCCAAGTAATGTTTCAAAAACAAAACATTTTCAAATCATCTTCAAAAGCAATTTTACAAAAATATTTTTAAAACAAAAACCATTTCAAAAAAATGTCATTTTGTCAGTTTGTCTTTTACGTTACATTATTTCGTTAACCATTTCATTTCTCTTATCTTGCGAGATACTTTATCTGAAATGCTTTGGAAAGATGACGCTCGGAGACGAAGACGGACCCTGTCAAATTTCTCGCTTCGTACTTTCCGTTCTTGGATTCACTCAAAATATAAAGTATAGTAAAGTAGTAGATAGATGTGTTTGCTTGCTTGTTTTAATATTATCTATTTGGTGAACACTTAGGGAAATGCATCTAGTTAACAATCGGATTAACTTGCTATATTATGTATTAAGTAATTCTTGAAGTTTGTATGGGATGTGGAGTATATTTTATAACATGGTTAATTAATTTAGGACTGGTGTATACCTAACTACTTAAATTAGTCATATCCATAAAATTGAAAACAAGTCATCTTCTTTTAAAAAAATAATTTATTTTTGTTTTGTCTTACAACTGTGTGTGCATCTTTTCGAATCACTATATATGTAAATTATTATTTAATTGACCCAACTTAAGTAGGAAATTATAGTAGCACTATCATACTATTTCTTGAGAAGCTTAGGCCTTGTAGTCATATGGGCTTACTCACACAATTTGTGTTTCAAGACCATGACTCTAAAGATGGTCTTAGCTCCTTATTGAATAATGACTCATTTGTTTTAGAGCGAACATTTCTTGACAATAGTTTTTCTATGTCAAACAATTTGACACATTCTTCCTATACCACATTCATTATTTAATCATTAAAATAATTCTTTCACTTTGCTATATATTAGGATAATTCTTTCAAACTTGTAAATATCTACTCACATGTAAATAAATACTCTTTTCCCTTCTTTTTTTCTCAATTCTTTAGTATAAGTTTCTTCTTATTGTGGTCACCCATCTAAACTTTTAAGCTCTAAGTATGATCTTTTCTCTTCAAGTTTATTCTTGTAAGTTCAAGATTTTATTCAAACACTTTGAGTTAACATGCATTCTTTAGGTACAATTCTTTTCATATTATTCGAGTTACACTAAAATATCACTCTTTAATATCTTTTAAATTCTTTCACATACTGCATTTTGTTGCACATATATTTTGTCAAATATTTTGCTATTCTTATCTAGAACTCACTTTACACTCAGCTTATCTTTTGGAGTATAATTCCCTTGTCCACTTTACATATATTTTATACGACTCAATATATTTTCATCATTTCACTTCAAAAATATAAAAATACCTGCATACTTCATCTGCACATAATTCATTACATATTTAATATCATTATTGTTCATTCGAGTACACTTTAATCATTCTTTTATTCTTTGCAATAGTTGTGAGTATTTGTTAATTATCTTTGAACCTTCCCTCCTATGTTTGACCGAGTCCACAGGAATGACATTTTGTGAATCTTGAGGGATGCCTAACATCTTCCCCTCGAAATAACTTGAACCCTTATTCAGAATCTCAACAGTTTCATAGACTATAGTCGAAGTGTATATTATATAGTGTGATATAAGTGTCCTAGTGTACCTTAAATATTAGGTGGCGACTCTACGTTTTAACTAACCTTGTACAGTACTATAAGTTGTATATTATTTTGACTTGTGCAAAATAGAGTGCAACGCTCCCTAGACCCCACCTATAAGATTACATTAAATTTATCGTTGTTGTGGTTAACAATGAAGAAGAGAAAAAATAAAAACATAGTTATGTATTTTTTCCCCTCCTAATTAATAACATGTGTCTTTGGGCCCTTTGTAAGACAAAAAATGAAGTTCTCACTCGCTGACAAAAAAGTGAGAAACACACTTTTGTCCACGTCAACATACGTGTTTAATAGGAACATTTTATCATAGATAAAGTGTCTAATAGGAAACATTACATCAACGTAAAAAAGGGATATTTGTGTAAATCAGCCACTGAAATATGGATCTGAGCCCAATCCAAGAGTGTTCTGATTTTGATAAAACGTTTTAATACAGGAACTATCACTTATGTCCATTTATAAGTTGCTTATTATAAAAATTGTGCAATTCAAAAAATATTACTAATATTAACCAATTATTATCAATATTAGCGATTTAGTTATTTGTAACAAAAAAAGGGGTCAAAATTTTACTTTTTTTTGAGTGGGGTATTATTAGAATAGATTGGGTATGTCTTAAGGAGCTTGAATCTTAGTTTTGGGATAATCTGGTGAAGTTATGAGGTGGTTTGAATTGAAAATTTGAAGTAGAAGATGAACATAAAAAATAAAATGTATATCACATTGTGTATCATTTATGTATCACATATGTATCATATTTGTATCAAATATGTATCACATGTATATTCATGTGTACCTGTGTGTGAGATACATGCATGATACATGTGTCGCGGAAGAATTTTTTGAACTCGATTTTAACTACGAATTTTGATACCATTTCAGTCAAATCACCTCCAATCTTTCTCAAAATTTGTATATTGACTCATCTATATGTTTTCAACGAATTGCAACCATACCCATGGGAAAATGTCCTTTTTTCTTAGATTTTTGAAATCTTGTATATTTATTTTTGCATTTCATCACCTTATTTGCTACCACATCCATGTAATTTCCTTTCCGTCTTGCATCTAATGTTTCTAATCACGGTTAGAAATATAGAAGGAGATCTTTGTGTGTGATTCTTGGAGAGAAAAATTCTTATTGTAACGACCGACTGGTCGTTTTGAGCTCTAGTGCGTCGTTCGGTGGTTTGAGGTATTGAGTAGCTTCACTTCAAGTTTTATGACTTGTACGCGTAGTCGAAATCGAATTTCGGGAAGTTCAGAGTTGATTCAGATAGGAAATTCTAAATTCGGAAACTTTAAGTTGGAATAGTTGACTAAGGTTTTACTTTTGAGTAAAATACCTCGGAATCGGAATTTGAAAGTTCCAATATCTAACGACCCAACCGGTCGTTTTAACTTTTCGAATCCCGTTCCCCTAAATAAAACTCCCTATATATGCTTATAATAAATTATGATTTGCGGGGATGGTTGGTTAGGTATTTGGGAATGTTTGGGTTGAAATAGGAACACTTGGTTCCTTAAGTTGGCCTTAGAATGCTAAGTTTGACTTCGATCAACATTTTGAGAAAACGACCCCGGAATCGGGATTTGACGGTTTTAATAGCTCCGTATGGTGATTTTAGACTTAGGAGCGTGTTCAAAATTTTATTTGGAAGTCTGTAGTTAAAATAGGCTTGAAATGGCTAAAACAGGAATTTAAGTTTGGAAGTTTGACCGGAGAGTTGACTTTTTTATATCAGGGTCGGAATCTAGTTCTGAAAATTTTTATAGCTCTGTTATGTCATTTATGACTTGTGTGCAAAATTTGAGGTCAATCGAACTTGATTTGATAGGTTTCGGTACCGAATGTAGAAGTTGAAAATTTTAAGTTTTATTAAGCTTGAATTGGAGCACAATTCATGATTTTAGCGTCGTTTTATGTGATTTGAGGTTTAAAATAAGTTCGTATGATGTTTTAGGACTTGTTGGTATATTTGGTTGAGGTCCCGAGGGACTCGGGTGAGTTTCAGATGGTTAACGGATCAAACATTGGACTTAAAACAGCTGCTGCAATTTTTCCTTTCTGCTGGAAATTCTGGGCTGTGATCGAGCCCAAGATCGAGGCCCAACATTGAGGCCATGATCGAGGGTCATGATCGAAGGTAGAGCTCGAGGGTCATGATCGAAGTCCCATGCTCGAGAGCCATGATCAAAGACAAAGGCTCGAGGGCCATGATCGAAGCCACGATCGAGGCCGAGGATCGAGGCCAGGATCGAGGTCATGATCGAAGACCCAGGCTCGAGGGCCATGATCGAACCACGATCGAGGCCGAGGATCGAGGTCATGATCGAGGGCTGCCTAGGCAGAATTATAAAGGAGAGCATTCGTCCCATTCGCCATTTTTAACAAATTGGAGCTTGAGCAGAGGCAATTTTTGATAGATTTGCAAGGAAAAGACATTGGTGTAAGTGATTCTAACTCGGATTTGGTCAATATACACGAATATATCATTGTTTTCACCATTTAATTAGTGTTTTGAGATTGAAATTTGGGAAATTTTTAGAAATCTCATAGAAATGAATTTTTGAGATTTCGGTATCGATTCAGAGTCGGATTTGAGTGAAACTGGTATGGTTGGACTCGTAATTGAATGAGTTGTCGGATTTCTAACTTTTGTCGGATTCCGAGACATGGGTCCCATAGATGAATGTTTAATTAATTTTGAAATTTTTATTGAATATGTAGTATTTTCTTATGAAATTGATTCTGTAATTTTTGGTGAATGTATCGAATTATGTTTGGTTAGATTCGAGCCATTCGGAGTTGGATATCGAGGAAATGGTCTACTAGTAGATTAAATTAGAGCACGACGAGGTAAGTCTTTTGTCTAATCTAGTGAGGAGAAAATTACCTCATAGGTAATTAAAGTAAAAATTGTTGCTAATTGTGGGGCCTACGTACGCACGAGGTGACGAGAGTCCGCGCGTAGCTACTATTAATGCTAAAGTCCGAGTAGTTTAGGACTCAAAGCCTGAATTACTTGTATAAATTATATTTTTTGTTTAATTTTTATATATATATATATATATATATATATATATATATATATATATATATATTCTTCAATCGTGTGATCTGATCGAGTATATGTTATTGTGTGTGTATATATATATATATATATAATGAATTGTTAGATAAAAATATTAAAGGATGAATATCTCATATACTTGATATTCTGTTTAAATTAATTAATTGTTAAGTATTCTTCCTCCCGAATTTATCTTATAATAAATATACTCTCCTTCCGGAGGTACATAAGAAAATGTCCTCCTTTCTTGAAGAGCGGGCCGAATGCCTCGACAGGATAGATTCATCTATGGATCGTGTCGCACGTCCCTTGGTAGTATACACGACATTCTGGATCGGGTCGTACGACCTCTGCAGAAATTGTGCCTAATAATGAAAATTATACGATACTTTGCTATTTAATTGTAGATTGTGAATTTTATTAATAAATTGAGAATTGTTGCATCTGAAAGAATTTAATTGATAAATTTAAAATTATTGGAATTGAAAGAATTAATTATCTCTGCTTGTTAAGGAAATTATGGTTATTCCTGTAAATGAGGCTAATTGATAAATTAGAAATTTATTGGAATTGAAAGAATTTAATTATTTCTGCTGGTTAAAGAAAATCATTGTAAATTCTATAAATCATGTTGATCTAGACATTGCTATCTTTATTTCATTTATTATTATTGACTCTTAGTGAGTGTCAAAGTCGGTCATCTCATCTCTACCTCTTCGAAATTAGGCTTGATATTTACTGGGTACACGTTATTTTCGTACTCATGCTGCACTTGCTGCACATTTTATTGTGCAGGTACATTTATGTCTAGCGGCCTTGTGGGCGCAGAGGTTGGTTAATAATTGTGGGGACATAGGTGAGCTGCATTCTATATTACGATCAGCAACCAACAAAGTCTTCTTCAGAGTTATTATATTTTTCTGTCTAATTTATATTCTGGACAGATGCTGTATTTTATTTTTAATTCCCTAGTAAATGCTCATGCACTTGTGACATCGGGTTTTGGGAATGGTTATGAATTGTTTAGAAATTTAGTTGCTAAAAATATTTATCATTTACTCTATGAGTTTTATCTTTATTATTTCATTGAAGAAATTTTGATTTCAAAAATACTAAAAGAGGATTTAATTAACATATATTATTGGCTTGCCTAGCAGCGGTGTCCGGCGCCATCACGACCTTAAAAGAATTTTGGGTCGTGACAACATGATATCAGAGCCCTATGTTCACGTAGGTCTCACGAGTCATGAGCAAGTCTAGTAGAGTCTTGCAGATCGGAACAGAGACATATGTGCTTATCTTCGAGAGGCTACAGGGCTGTTAGAAATACTTCCCTTTTTGATTCCTCATCGTGCGATTCGATTCCTTTGAGGCTTATTCCTTCATTTCCTTCTTATTCAATATTATGCGACGCGAAGCGCTTATTATAAATTGGGGATCAAGGAAATTTTTAATAGTACTACAGATGTAGTGCAAGATGCTTCTCCCTGTGTAATTAATTGGGCTATTGTCGTCGCCTTGCAGAAGGCCGCTCTATCGTTTCAGTTCAGTATCAATACTACCTAACGTTTTGAGATTTGGCATTGATTGTTATGACGATTCATGCGTTGTTATCGCACAGTGTTGATGTAATGGTAGAATGCCTGCTTATGTGTCAGGGCAGTAAATGACTTGAAAGAATATATTTCCCTGTACATGATTCAGAGGTTCCATGTTTTATTTCCAGCAGAGAAAAGACAATCGGACTATGAATGTTCAGGTTTGGGGTTGATGGAGTAACGAAGCCTGATATCTTCGAGCGTGGTAAAGTTCTCAGTTTTGATATGGTGTCATCGCCTTGTTAAATGCGTTAAGGTTGGCCGGTGTTATAGTTTTCTTCAACTCACCTTCACGGCGGGATGTTAGGAATTGGTATAGGGGAAGCAGTTGTTAGAGATCGCGGTGTGTAGTGGTTCAGGGTCGAAGCAGTGTTCCTAGTATTCATGGCTCGAGAAGGATGATCCTCGGAAAGATTTAAAGCTGGTAACGATCTATCGGTTCAAGTGCTACAGAGACGGATTTTTAGTTAAGGCAACAACTGGACAGCGAAGGATGAGGAAGAACATGTGGAAGGTGTCTTGTAGTGGTTAAGTTCCTAGGAGGCCAAGTGTGAGAAACAGAAGTCGAGTAGTTTCTTAAAGGAGAGTGACAAGGTAGCATATGAGTTACGTGATAGGATAACTACACGGCTTGAGGAAAGTTTGAAGTGATTTGGGATTTAGGATGGACAGTGACTAGGTCTACAGACTTACGTTGTAATATTAGCTGCTATATTGAGGAAGAGTGGATACAACAGGAGGGAGTTACTTGATATGAAGAAGGATACGACACGACTTTAGATTAGAATGTATTGTCGCACCTTTAGTTGACATCCATGAGGAGTGAACGGACTAGTACAGCTGGTGAATGAGCTCGGACTCAGGATGATCTATTGATTTCGTAGTAATTGCACCCAGTGCAGCGATGTTGGAATATGTCGGCATGTAATTTCCACAGGTGGGTTATCTCCTATGAGAAAGTTATCGATCGCGTGGTGTTGACGAAGCTTCTATGAAGAATTCTACTGGCTACCCGGTAAGTGATTTAACATGTAAATGTGGCTAATGGTTCGGAGTGTTTATTAAAGGTTAATAGAAGGATTTTGAGAAATTTGGCAAGTTGTGTGTGCAGGATCATGTCAACGATGAAGAAAGAATCTTGGTGGATTCCAGAGTTATGTAATTATAGCTTCAAGCTAAGTGGGAGAGCCCCACCAGCTACAATTGGATTGCATGGTTGTCTATTTGTGAGGTTCTTAGTTATCGGTGTATTGGTGGGTCATTGCAACTAAGGAAAGAAAACATCAGTGCTAATTTGAGCAAAGGATTTGGGGAATGTGTGCCATATTTGGCCTTATCAATTCATATTTAGGTTTTTGGAAGACTCATAGTTTATGCTTTCTGTATATGTAATGCACAAGGAAAGTGAGATAGTTGGGTGTTTCCTTGAGAAAGTGTCCATGTGCTAGCAGGTCCTTGGAGTTGATCATATTTGGGAATACATCAGAGCAAGTGACTCTCGATAACGGTCTTAGAGGGTTCAAAAATTTAAAGTATGGTGCCTAAAGATCTCGAGTCCGTAGTATGGTTGAGTATCGAGCTTTTGCAGCAGATTATGAAATGGGGCTCGGAGTACTCTGCGTTATCTTCCGGTTGTGGTGTAACATTAGAGAAACGGAAGAAAATAACTTCGAATTCATAAAAGAAGTATCAGAATGGGTGTACCAGTTGAAGATGTAAAAGTGCGCACAAGGAGGAGTATGAGATGATTCGTGGGTTTTGAAACAGCATGGTCTCGTGAAATAAGGTCACTCGGGATGAGTGCGGATTTGAGTTCGTGATATAATAAATGGAGCTATTATTATTTCTAAGGCAAGTTGAGAATAAATTAAGAAAAAGATGGGTCAGCTAATAATGGTTGAATCGGCATGATGGTGGCAATGATCAGTTCCTTCGGCGCATACAGTTATGCATGTAATTTGTGGAGGTATGTGTGAGGCTTGGCAGACGTCGTAATTGATTTTATTTGGAGGAATTCAAGTATTATGGCTTGTTATGTGTAGAGGGATCCCGAAAGAGTTATGGTAGTTTAGACCACTACTTGAGGCCAGTATTTTCTACGGATATGGGAATTCGGTCACGTGTTGCAATGGTTCTCTTGAAATGAGTTAAGTAGAAGGTTGCTATATGATGAAGTGTTAACCATATTAGTGGTTCAAGAGTTATGATGGAATTCTTGTACTACTACGTATTTGTGTGATTAAGTGCATTAAGTAGCATGAGATTCGAAAGTTGAGGATTTAAGATTTCAGTTCGGTGTTGACAAGGATGTCACAAGCTCGACCGAGCAGAAAAGGAGTTAGAGGTTTAAAGTAAGCTGGAATTGTCTTCGGTGTCACTTGAGATTGACGTTATGTGTTAGAGGCTTTGTGTATTGAATTGTGGATCCTTGATTCTCCTTACAGTATTAGTATGGCCGGTGGTATGGATGTGCAGACTTGTTATCTATTACGGAAGGTCATGGCAGCGTATTCCACGGGAGAATTGTATGAGTATGACAAGTAGTCACCAGATTGATTAAATATTTAACAACCAAGTATGAAGATTGTGGCGATATAGCTAATTCGAGAATTTTTGCCTGGAGGGCGCTCAGTTCATTTGGTTGTGGAATGTGGAAGTTTGTTCCGGTTATGATGGTTGTTCTTATGTTTTATGTCCTTGAAAGGTTATTAACCTAGTACGGTGCAATCAGAATCGGCTTGAGGTATGTGGATGGATTTAAATATGAATACGGGCTCTATATCAGGTCGGATGTGTTCACTTCAGCATAAAAGCTCCATATGAAGGAGTATTCGGACGTTGGATGTCGTTTCGTCCTCGGTTATTTCATGTTATACTATATTGTGCTGTGTGAGTTGTGAAACGGGTTGATAAATTTCTTATGTGTTAAGGTTCCGTGTAGCGATGGTGTTATGTAAGCAGGATGGCTCTCGAGATTCAGATCATATATCACACCTTAGTTGTGCTTGAGTTTTGTAGCGTATGGCGCTGTCGGTCCTTCTAGGGATGGTATTATGCACTTAGCGTGCTTGTGTCTGATATTCGGATATTTTGTAGTAATGAGCATTCTAGCTCGGTAAGTATTTCCTTACAGATTCTTTTTGTGCAGATCGAGTGGCACGCCGCCACGGGTATGTTGTTTGGATCGGATTGCACGCTGCAACAGTGTGATGTTGAGTACAATCCCCTATATTCTATTTTGTGTGTTTATGTCCCATTTTTCTGAGGAAGGTTCATGACACCTTTCCAGATGTCTAATTAGTCACGTGGGTTGAGAAATCCTTTCCAGAGTTCGTTTTCCTTATGTATCGCAATCGAATCTGTAGCTTATTAGCTCATTGTGGCATCATATGAGGCTTTTTGCCGTGTCTGAGGTGGCTTATTGCCTGAGTAGCTCATGCTGGGGGAGACGAAATTATTGGATCCAGGATTAGTGCAATCGGGTTATATGAAGTATAATAAAGAGCAAATACCATTATTTGGTTATAATAAGGCAATGGTCTTGTCAGAAAGAGAAACTCAATAATTTGTTGACTCGGCAGTTGGTTATGAATTTCTACACATTTCTTCCATCATGGAAGCATTTCAAGAGTTGGAATATGACTTATATGTATCATGAGGTGTGTCGTGAACATCAGATTCGTGGAATTTTGGCTATTATTATCGGAGGATGTTATTATGGTCATATGAATGATGCGGTGCATGGTCTAAATTCAATAAAGGAATGCAGTCCTGTATTAGTGCATCGTGTAGTGATTGATACGGTGTTCATAGGTTGGAAACAGGCATGGTGGAGAATTTTTGATGTTAGAATTGGGCTCTAAGACTTATTTGCCTAAATAAAAGGGAGAATTTTCAGATTGGCTCGAGTTAATGTGCTCAACTGGGTGTGGTAGCACGGGTAGGTACACGAGGTGTTAAAATGATTTTGGATAACTCCGGAATACTCCTTAGCACGTTCGAGCACGAACGTATATTTAAGTGGGAGAGAATGTAATGACCCAACCGGTCGTTTTGACTTTTAGAACGTTGTTCCCCTAACTAAAACTCCCTATATGTTCTTATAATAAATTATGACTTGCGGGGATGGTTGGTTCGAGATTTGGGAGTGTTCGGGTTGAAATAGGAACACTTGGTTCCTTAAGTTGGCCTTAGAATGCTAAGTTTGACTTCGGTCAACATTTTGAGAAAATGACCCCGGAATCGGGATTTGACGGTTTCAATAGTTCCGTATGGTGATTTTGGACTTAGGAGCGTGTTCGGAATTTTATTTGGAAGTCCGTAGGTAAAATAGGCTTGAAATGGCTAAAATAGAAATTTAAGTTTGAAAGTTTGACCGGGGAGTTGACTTTTTGATATCAGGGTCGGAGTTCAGTTTCGAAATTTTTTATAGCTCCGTTATGTCATTTATGACTTGTGTGCAAAATTTGAGGTCGATCAGACTTGATTTGATAGGTTTCGGTACCGAATGTAGAAGTTGGAAATTTTAAGTTTCATTGAGCTTGAATTGGAGCATAATTCGTGGTTTTAGCGTCGTTTTATGTGATTTGAGGTTTCAAATAAGTTCGCATGATGTTTTAAGACTTGTTGGTATATTTGGTTGAGGTCCCGAGGGCCTCGGGTGGGTTTCGGATGGTTAACAGATCAAAAGTTAAACTTAAAACATCTGCTGCAATTTTTCCTTTCTGCTAGAAATTCTGGGCTGTGATCGAGCCCAAGATTGAGGGCCAGGATTGAGACCCAAGATCGAGACCATGATCGAGGGCAGAGCTCGAGGGTCATGATCGAAGGCATGGCTCGAGGGTCATGATCGAAGGCCCATGCTCGAGAGCCATGATCAAATACAAAGGCTCGAGGGCCATGATCGAAGCCACGATCGAGGTCGAGGATTGAGGCCATGATCAAGGTCGAGGATCGAGGCCATGATCGAAGACCCAGGTTCGAGGGCCATGATCGAGGCCGACGATCGAGGGCTGCCTGGGCATAAATATAAAGGAGGGCATTCGTCCCATTCGCCATTTTTAACAAATTGGAGCTTATTTTCAAGGAAAAGACATTGAGATAAGTGATTCTAACTCTTATTTGGTCAATATATACGAATATATCATTGTTTTCACCATTTAATTAGTGTTTTGAGATTGAAATTTGGAAAATATTTAGAAATCTCATAAAAACGAATTTTTGCGATTTCGTTATCGATTTGGAGTCGGATTTGAGTGAAACAAGTATGGTTGGACTCGTAATTGAATGGGTTATCGGATTTTGTAACTTTCGCCAGATTCCGAGACATGGGCCCCACATACGAATTTTTAATTAATTTTGGAATTTTTATTGAATATGTAGTATTTGCTTATGAAATTGATTCTATAGTTTTTGATGACTGTATCGAATTAGTTTTGGTTAGATTCGAGCCATTCAGAGTTGGATATTGAGGATAGGGTTTACTAGCAGATTAAATTGGAACAAAACGAGGTAAGTCTCTTGTCTAATCTTGTGAGGGAAAACTTACCCCATAGGTAATTAAAGTAATAATTGTTGCTAATTGTGGGGGCTACGTACGCACGAGGTGACGAGAATCCGCGCGTAGCTACTATTAATGCTAAAGTCCGAGTAGTTTAGGACTCAAAGCATGAATTACTTGTNGAAAAGTTTGAAAACCCTCTTGGATAAATTTGAGGATTTGAGGGCCGAATTGTTATTGGAATTAAGTAATTTTGGTATGGGTAGACTCGTGGTTGAATGGGCGTTAATATTTCGTAACTTTCGCCAGATTCCGAGATGTGGGCCCCACGGGCTATTTTTGAGTTAATTTCGGATTTTCATTGAAAAATGTCGTATTTTCTTATAGAATTGATTCCTATAAATTTTAGTAATTGTATCGAATTATTTTGGCTAGATTCGAGCCAGACAAAGTTGGATAATCGTGTAAAAGATCTTCTAGTGGATTAAATTGGAGCAAATTGAGGTAAGTCTCTTGTCTAATCTTGTGAGGGGGAAATTGCCCCATAGGTAATTAAATTAATAATTGCTGCTAATTGTGGGGTCTACGTACGCACGAGGTGACGAGAGTCCGTGCGTAGCTACTATTAATGCTAAAGTCCAGGTAGTTTAGGACTCAAAAGCATGAATTACTTGTGCAAGTTGTATTCTTTACATAATTAAAATTATTATTATATATATATATATATATATATTATGAATTGTTAGATAAAAATATTAAAGGATGAAAATCTCATATACTTGATTTTCTGTTTAAATTAATTAATTATTAAAAACAAATATTTTTCCTCCCGAATTTATCTTATAATAAATATACTCTCCTTCCGGAGGTACATAAGAAATGTCCTCCTTTCTTGTGGAGCGAGCCGAACGCCTCGGCAGGATAGATACATCTATGGATAGTGCCACACGTCCCTCGACAGTATACACGACATTCTAGATCGGGTCGTACGACCTCGACAGAAATCGTGCCTAATAATAAAAATTATATGATACTTTGCTATTGTAATTGCAGCTTGTGAATTTTATTAATAGATTGAGAATTGTTGCATCTGAAGGAATTTAATTAATAAATTTGAAATTATTGGAATTGAAAGAATTAATTATCTCTGCTTGTTAAGGAAATTATGGTTATTCCTGTAAATGAGGCTAATTGATAAATTGGAAATTTATTGGAATTGAAGGAATTTAATTATTTCTGCTGGTTAAAGAAAATCATTGTAAATTCTATAAATCATGTTGATCTAGACGTTGCTATCTTTATTTCATTTATTATTATTGACTCTTAGTGAGTGTCAAAGTCGGCTATCTCGTCTCTACCTCTTCGAGATTAGGCTTGATACTTACTGGGTACACGCTGTTTTTGTACTCATACTGCACTTGCTACATATTTTATTGTGCAGGTTCATATATGTCTAGCGGCCTTGTGGGCGCAAATGTTGGTTAATAATTGTGGGGACATAGGTGAGCTGCATTCAATATTATGATCTGCAACCAACAAAGTCTCCTTCAGAGTTATTATATTTTCCTGTCTAATTTGTATTCTGGACAGATGATGTATTTTATTTTTAATTCCCTAGTAAATGCTCATGCACTTGTGACACCGGGTTTTGGGAATGGTTATGAATTATTTAGAAATTTAGTTGCTAAAAATATTTATCATTTACTCTATGAGTTCTATCTTTATTATTCTTTCATTGAAGAAATTGTGATTTCAAAAATACTAAAAGAGGATTAAGTTAACTTTATAGTGTTGGCTTGCCTGACAGCAGTGTCCGGCGCCATTACGACCTTAAATGGATTTTGGGTTGTGACATAGTAGGTTCGTATGATGATTTCAGACTTGGGCATATGTCCGGGTTGAGTATCGGGTTGGTCCGGGATCATTTCGGTGCTTATTATAGAAAGTTGGCATTTTGAAAGTTTAAGAATTTCTTAAGTTTGATTTGAAGTGGACTTTAATGTTATCAATATACATTTGAGGTTCCAAGCCTTGGAATGGGTTCGTATCATGATTTATAACTTGTACATAAAGTTTGGCGTCATTCCGGAATGTTTAAGTATGAATCGAATGCGTTCGTCGAAGTTTGAATGTTTGAAAGTTTAATGAAAGGTTTCAATCATCGATTTGTAGTTTTGATGTTTTTTGGTGTGATTTGAGGTCTCAAGCAGGTTCGTGTTATGTTCTGGGACTTGTTGGTGTGATTGGACGGGATCCCGGGGGCCTCGGGTGTGTTTCAGACTAAGTTTGGATGAATTGATGTTGTTGGTCCTGATTTTATTCTTAGCGAACGCAGAGGGAGAGACGCGTTCCCGTAGAAGGTTTTAGACTGGAGGCCTTTTTGTTCCACGCGTTCGCAATAAGGCAGTCGTGTTCGCGAAGGTTTGGGCAGTTGTGCTCTGCGTTTATGATTGACTGGTCATGTTCGCATAAGGGGAAGCTTGGCCTGGGAGTTTCGGCCTACCCGTTCGCGAGGATGGTGCCGCGTTCACGATGGTCAGGCCTGGTAAGGTATCGCATTCGCGTGCCTGTCTTCGCAATCGCAAAGAAGGATTTTGAAGCTGAAGCAGGTTGTGCTCCGCGAACGCGAGGGCAGTGCCGCGTTCGCGATGAAGGTCATCTAGGAAGTGTATAAGTAAGCAAAGACGGGTTTTGGCGCATTTTATCTCATATCTTCCATTATAGCCGAGCTTGGGTTGATTTCTGAAGGAGCTTTTTCGTCATCCTCCACAAGGTAAGTGATTTCTTCACATTTTTGAGTTAAATACATGAATTATACATGGATTTGAACATGGAATTTGGTGAATATTTTGTGATTTTGAAGAAAACCTAGATTAGGAATAAATTATATATTTGCGTTCGTGGTGTCATGGTTAATGTTCATTATCGAATATTTTCAGAATCTGTACATGTGGGCCTGAGGGTTGACTTTGTTGACTTTTCAAGCGGAGTTGAGAATCATTATAAATTGTTAACTTATACGCATTGGATTGTAATTCGATTGAGTTGCACATAGTTTGACTAGTTTCCGATCGTTTGGCTTTGAATTGAAGAGTTAGAGAGGCATTGGAGCCGGTTATGGAACTTCAGAGCGGGGTAAGTTTCCTGTCTAACCTTGTGAGAGAAACACTACCCTAGGCGGTGTAATTGTTATATGCTACTAGTTGTGGGTGCTACGTACACACGAGGTGACGAGAGTCCGTACAAAGCTAAAGCATGTTTATGTCCGGGTAGACTTAGGACTTTATCATGTAATATTTGACTTATTTGAACTCATTCTGCTGGCTTAAATAATTGAATTTATAATTGAAATTGATTTAGAATTACATATATATATTAGACCGGGCCTTATCACCCTGAGTTGTTGGAAAGTTATTTGAGAAACGGTAAAGGTTATATTCACTTTATGCTCATGTATGTATTGTAAGAACGTGTCTCATAATTCGATAAGTTCCTTCATTTCTTGTGGAGCGGGCTGAATGCCTGTCTAATAGATGCATCTATAGTTCGTGCCGGTCCACCCTCGGCAGTGTACACATTATTCTGGATCAGACAGTGCGACCTTAGCATAATCGTGCGTTATATCGCTAGTAGTCCGAATATTCACGAGATTATCCTTCCACTGATGCCTGGCATTTTATATGGTATTCCTTATACGTTTGATACTGGCACTTGATACATATGAGCTGTTGAGATAGAATACAAGACTGGAAAATTTATATCTTTAAAAGGAATTTGTGGAAGATTATGTAACTTACAGTATTACCCTATTATTGCTATTATGCTTCATATCTGCTTATGATTTATCATATTGCTTTATTGGACCACTAGTAAGTGTCGATGTCGACCCCTCGTCACTAATTCTCTAGGGTTAGGCTAGATACTTACTGGGTACGCGTTGATTTACATACTCATGTTGCACTTCTGCACTAAATGTACAAGATCTGACAGGTTTATTTGGTGGTCATCTTGGCACGTAGGCGCAGCTGCTGAGGAGACTTTATGGTGAGCTACATTCCAGGCTACGTATCACAACCCACAGAATCTCCATCGTACTATTTATTTATCCTGTCTTATTTAGATTCCAGACAGATGTCGTATTATCATTGTACTCCTTAGTAAATGCTCATGCACTTGTGACACCGGGTTTTGGGATACTCTAGTGGTTGTTTATGGTTCAACTTGATATTGTCATCTTTTATTTTATATCTTACTAATATTGTTAAGTATTTATGATATTTAAACGCATTGAATCCTTTACTTAATAAGACTTATAATTTTAAAAACAATAAAATGAATAACGGAATTGATAGTTCACTGTTAGCTTGCCTAGTGGCGGCGATATTGGGCGCCATCACGATCTATAGTGGGAAATTAGGTCGTAATAGCTTGGTATCAGAGCTCTAGGTTTAGTTGGGTATCACAAGTCATGAGTGAGTCTAGTAGATTCTTGCGGATCGGTATGAAGACATCTATACTTATCTTCGAGAGGCTACAAGGCTGTTAGGAGCACTTCCCTTCTTGATTCTTCATCATGCAATTTGATTCCATTAAATCTCGTGCCTTCATCTTATTCTCACTCAATCTTATGCTACGTGGAGCACTTGTTATCAATTGGGAATCAAGGAGTTGTAGTAGTACTGCAGATGTAGTGTAGGATGTTTCTCCCTGCGTATTCGAGTGAGTTATTATCGTTGTCTTATGGAACGGGGTTCTGTCGTTTCAGCCTTGTATCAGTATTGCCTATGGTTTTGAGGTTATGCACATATTGTTATGATGTTCGTGCATTGTTACTGCGTTGTGTTGTTATGAATGGTAGATTGCTCATTTATGGGTTGTGACAATGGATGACTCGAAAGGAGAATTTCTCGGTTCATGGGTTAGAGTGTTCGATATTTAATTCCAGTAGAGGAAAGGCAATCAGACAATGGATATCCAGGCTTTGGTTGATGGAGTAACGAGACTTGATAGTTTTGAGCATGGTGGAATTCTTATTTATGATTTGGTATCGTCATCCTTATTTGAACGCATTAAGGTTCGTCGATGTTATGGTCTTCTTTGATTTACCTTTGGGGCATGGTGTTGTGCAATGGTACCTGAGAAGTGGTTGTCAGAGATGACAGGGATGGATTTTTATTTGAGGCAGCATTTGGGAAGTGAAGGATGAGGAAGGACATGATGAGAGTTGTCTCGTGGTGGTTGAATTGCTAGCAGGTCAAGTATGAAAAGTAGAGGTTGAGAAGTTGCTTAAAGGATATGGTTTAACCTAAGTGGGAGTGGCAAAGTAGCATATGGATTCTGTGGTAGGATAGCCACATGCCTTGAGAAAAGTTTAGAGCTATTTGAGAATCATGGTGGACAGTGACTAGGTCTACGAATTTTATTTGGAATGGTGGCTACTGTGCTGAGGAAGGTTGAATATGACGGAAAGAAGTTTGCTTGGAGTGTTTAGGGGTGTAAGAGCTTGATTATCATTATGGGATGCGACGTGACTTCGAGTTTGGAATATATTGTCGGACTTTCAGTTGATTTCAATGGGGAATGAGTAGACTCTTATAGCTGGTGCACGAGCACGGACTCAACTGATTTCGTGGTGTTTGTAACCAATGCAACGTCGTTGGAAGATGTCAGTATGAAATTCCACAAGTGGGTTATCTCCTATGAGCAGGTTAGCGATTGCGTGATTTTGATGAAGTTCTACGAAGATACTTACTACCCGACAAAAGGTCGAATATGCGATTGTGGATGATAATTCGGAATGTTCATGAAATGTTTAACAAGAGACTACGAGAAATTTGGCAGGTTGACGGTGCGAGATCATGGTAATTAAGAAGGAGGAATCTTTGTGGGTTCTACATTTATGTGATGGTAGCTTAAAGCTAAGTGGGGGAGCCCACCATCTACGATTGGATCGTGTAGATGTCTGCTTGTGCGGTTTCTAGTTATCGGTGCATTGGTAGATTATTTATGACTAAGAAAACAAATCCAGGGGTAATTCAAGAAAAGAACTTGATGAATGTGTGTTATATTTTGCCTTATCGATTCATGTGCAAGTTTTGGGAAGACTCAGAGTTTATGCTTCTTGTGGATGTGATGTACAAGGAAAAGCATTCATCCGGTTGCTTCTTTGGGAGTGTTCATGTGCTAGCAGAGCGTTGGAGTTTGATTATATTCGGGACCAGGTCAGAGTGGGTGACTCTCAATAGTGGTTATAATGGGTTCAAGGATGTAAGCACGGTGTCTAAGGATTTTGGGTTTGCTGTATGGCTGAAGACCGGGATTTTGCAGCAAAGTGTGAAGAATACTTGGGGAATTTTCTATGTTATCACCGGGTCTGCAGGATAGTATTGGAGGAATGGGAGAAATAGCTTTGGATTCGCAGAAGGTCTTGTAGAATGGGTGTACCATTGTTAAGGAGGGTATGAGATGGTTCATGGGTATTGAGACGATGTGGTCTCGTGATTCGGGTCACTAGAGATGATTGTTGATTAAGTTCGTTATGTTTTACGATGGAGCTATTATTATTTCTAAGGGAAGTCAAGAGTAAATTGGAAGAAGTTGGGTCGGTTAGTAATGACTTAAATCAACATGATTGTGGCAATGATCAGTTCCTTCAGCGTATTAAGTTATACAGGTGATTTGTGGTTGTACGTGCGGGCTTCACAACCACCATAATTTGATTAATTTGAGAGGTGTTTGATTCAAATGGCCTTGGTATATGTAAATAGATACCGAAAGAGTTATGGCGGTTTAGACCACAACTTGAGGTTTGTATTTTCTGCAGTTATGGGAATTCAGTCGCGCGTTGTAATGGTTCTTCTGAAATGAGTGAAGTGAAAAGTTTCTAGCCAATGAAGTGTTTATTCTTCTAGTAGTTCAGGTGTTATGATGAATTCTTGTACTCTCGCGTAGCGACATAATAAGTGCAGTGAGCGGCATGGGAATTGGAAGTTGAGGATCAAGGTTACAGATCGGTGTTGATAAGAATATCACGAGCTCGGATGTGCAGGGAAGAATTCAGATGTTCAGAGTAAGCTGACATTTTATTTAGTGTCACCTGAGAACGGTGTCTTGTGTAAGAGGCATTGTGTATTGATTTGTGGATTCTTGATTTGCTTTACAGAATTAGTAAGGTTGAAGGTATGGAGGTGCAGACTTTGCTACCTGGTGCGGAAGGTTGTGGGAGCGTATCCCACGAGAAAAATTGTATAAGTGTGACATGTTAGTAACTTGATTGTTAAGGATTGAAACCAAGTATGAAGATTTTGGTAGTATCGCTAATGTGAGAGTTTATGCCTGAAATGCGCTCTATTCATTTGGTTGTGGACTGTGAGAGTTTGTTCCACATTGGACGACTGCTCGTGTGTGTCAAGAATATGGCCGTTGTGGATCCTTGAATGATTGCTGCCCCAGTATAGGATGATCGGAATCAGCTTGAGGTCCGTTGGTGGGTCTAATTTGAATGTGTGCTCTATATCAGGCCGGGTGTGTTCATTCAGCACAGCGTTGCTTACGGAGGAGTCTTCGGGCGTTGGATGTTATTCCTGTCGTCAGCTATTCCATGTAATACTCTATTGTGCTATGTGGGTTATGAGATAACTTGATTATTCGCGCATGTGTTGCGATCCAATCTGACGAGCAAACACATACTTAAATATGCTCGCTAGTAGAATATAGTATAATATAATATCGTATCTACGGGGATTGGAGTTAAACAATATTTTCGTAGTTTATAGCTTGATTTCTATCCAAGATGATCAACAATTGAGATTTATGTGATTTAAAACTAAAATTAACTAAGAGTCTAAACTATTGGCTAATGATAATTGCAACAAGAGTAAGCAGAGAAGATATCAATGGGAGAAAATAGGGGTTGATTGGATAGGTGCAAGATATTTGTTTGGGATTTAACTCTAGTTAATTCACTTATAAGGTTCAAGTGAGTCTCTCGAATTCACTCTATTATTAGTTCGAATGTTCAGTAGAAACTCCTCTCTCGAGTAAGTTTCAACCTTACAATATGAACTAAGTTAAGCTCGGTGAAGATATGCAAGAATTCGTAGTGAATTAGTTTGTAAGAGAACCTCTTTCGATTATTCTCCTGACTAGGTCTAAACAATAATTCAACTAGCCTCTTTCGATTACTAAGAAGAATCAATGAATTCAACCAACAAGATAATGTAAAAACATCACAAGTTACGCCTCTCTCGATTACGTAAATATGTGAATATATATGCAACAATTAAAATACCCAAAACGATTCAATACATAAACACTAGAGTAAATATCCACAAATAATTCTCAAAACACCAAATCCATCAACCCCTAAAGAAGAATTACTCCATAGATATGGAGGAATTCATCACAAATAAGTTTAAGTTAAAGGAAAACATAAAACAATCCAAACCCTTGTCTTGAGTGAGGATTGAAGGATGAATCCTTGTGCTCTTGCTTCTCCCACTTCTCCTTAGCCTCCTTGGGTCTAAAGTATGTCAAAATTCCTCAAACTATCATTTTTCCATGTATATATACCAAGTAGGGTCAGGCCCAAACAAACACACCTTCTCTTTCACGAAATAGAACTTTTCCCGGACAGGACATGCGTAGCCACGCACCTGAGAGGGTGATCGCGCATTAGGCCGCACACTATTTGTAGTGTTCTGCCTCACATGCGCGCCCAGTGCGCGTCCAGTGCGCGGTCGCGCACCTGGGTGACGTCCGGCTAGATTCTTCATTTCTCTTTTTGAATGTATTAGTATCCGTTGATCCTCGAGCTCAATCCCAACTTAATCCTTAGACTTTTACTCAGACTTCAAAGCTCCAAAATAGCATGAATTCATCCCATAATATCTACATAGCTTAGAATCACTCCTACAAGGCATAAAACACATAATTAGTATAAAACACTAGCGATTAAAGCTCAAACTCAATTAAAGTGTAGAAAATTAGAATGCGAAAAGAAACTAAAACATGCAATTATAGTCTACCATCAGTAGCTTGTGGTGTTATATGAGCAAGATGGCTCTTGAGATGCAGGCTATTTATTGCACCTTAGTCGTGCTTGGGTTTTTGTAGTGTGTGACTCTATCCGTCTCCCCGGGGTTGTATTATGCACTTGGTATGCTTGTGGTTGATATTTGGCCATTTCGTAAGTATAAGCATTATGGCTTAATGGGTGTTTCTTTATTGATTGTTGTGTGGATCGGGTGGCACGCCACCACGGGTATGTTGTGTGAATCAGGTTACGTGCCACAACGATGTCATATTCGAATTGGGTTGCATGTCGCAACAGTGTCATGTTTGGATCAGGTTGCATGCAGCAACAGTGTCATAGTTGGATCGAGTTGCATGCCGCAACAGTGAGGTGTTAAGTACGGTTCCTTATACTTATTTTGTGTACCTTGTTTCTAATCTCTGAGATAGAGCCATAACATTGGTTTGGCCGTTTTATTCATTATGCGGGCTGGATGGTTCTTTGCTAGAGCTCGTTCTTCCCTATAGGTCCCATTCGAGTTGTAGGTTATTGGCTCTTTGATGGCACTGTATGAGATTTAAACGATGTTTGAGGTAGCTTATTGCCCGAGCAGTTTGTACTGGGTCAGACGAGGTTATTGGGCCTGAGATCAGTACGATCGGATTTATGTAGGGTATATTAAAGAGAAAATATTACTATTCAGTTCAAAATGAGGTAATGATTCTTCTCAGGTGGAGAGACCCCATGATTTATTGATTTGGCATGTGGTTATGAGTTTCTACACATCTCCTTCGTCGTGGCAGTATTGCGAGAGTCGGAATAGGGCTTATATGTTTTATGAGGTGTATTGCGGGCATCACATTCTTGAAATTGCAGCTATTATAGTCAGAGGATGTTATTATAGACAAACGACTTATGTGGTGCATGGTGTGATTTCATCATAGATGCATGATCATGTTTTGGTACAGTGTGTAGTGATTGATGCAATGTTTGAATATTAGAATAGGGCCTCGTGGAGAATTCCAGATGTTGGAATTTGATTCTAAGGCTTGTTAGCTAAGGTTATAGGGAGGATCTTCAGTCTGGCTTGAGCTAATGTGCTCACGTGGGTTGTGGCGGCACGAGTAGGTGCACGAGGTGTTAAACAGTGATTTTGGAAAACTCTGGAACGGTTCTTGGCACGTCCAAGGATGAACATATGTTTAAGTGGGGGAGAATGTAACGACCTGAGCAGTCGTTTTGATCTCTAGAGCATCGTTCAGTGGTTTGAAGCATTGAGTAGCTTCACTTCATGTTTTATGACTTGTATGCGTAGTCGGAATCAAATTTCTGGAAGTTCAGAGTTGATTCAGATAGAAAATTCTAAATTCAGAATCTTTAAGTTGGAAAAGTTGACTAAGGTTTAACTTTTGAGTAAACGACCTCGGAATTAGGATTTAAAGGTTCCAATAGATTCGTATGATGATTTCAGACTTGGGCATATGTCCGGGTTGAGTATCGGGTGGTCGAGGATCATTTCAACGTTTATTATGGAAAGTTGGCATTTTAAAAGTTTAAGAATTTCTTAAGTTTGACTTGAAGCAGACTTTGGTATTATTGCTGTCTGTTTGTGGTTCTGAGCCTTGGAATGGGTTTGTATCGTGACTTATAACTTGTACGTAATGTTTGGCGTCATTCTGGAATGTTTAAGTATGAATCGGACATTTTCGTCGAAGTTTGAATGTTTAAAAGTTTAAAGAAAGATTTGGATCGTCGATTTGTAGTTTTGATGTAGTTTGGTGTGATTCGAGGCCTCAAGCAGGTTCGTATTATA
Organism: Nicotiana otophora; assembly: GCA_000715115.1. Lineage (NCBI taxonomy): Eukaryota > Viridiplantae > Streptophyta > Magnoliopsida > Solanales > Solanaceae > Nicotiana > Nicotiana otophora. Next base: position 23,298 of record AWOL01S0018684.1, on the reverse strand, counting down.
TTTTGGGAATTGTTGGTGTGATTGGAGGGGGTCCCGGGGGCCTCGGGTGTATTTCAGTATGGTTTCAAACCAAGTTTGGATGAATTACTATTGCTAGTTTGTTGGTGCTGGTTTTGTTCTTCGCGAATGCGGAGTGAGAGACGTGTTCGCGAAGAAGGTTTTGGACTGGAGGCCTTTTTGTTCAACGCATTCGCAATAAGGCAGTCGTTTCCGCGAAGGTTTGGGAAGTTGTGCTCCGCGTTCGCGGTTGACTGTTCGCGTTCGCGTAAGGGGAAGCTGGACCTGTGAGTTTTGGCCTACGCGTTCACGAGGATGGTGTCGGGTTTGCGATGGTCATGCCTGGTAAGGCATCGCGCGTTCACGTGCCTGTCTTCGCTATCGTGAAGAAGGATTTTGGAGCTGAAGCTAGTTGTGCTTCGCGAACGCGAGAGCAGTGCCGCGTTCGCGATGAAGGTCGTCTGGACAGTGTATAAGTAAGCAAAGACGGGTTTTGGTGCATTTTATCTCAAATCTTCCATTTGAGCCGAGCTTGGGGCGATTTTTGAAGGAGATTTTTCATCATCCTCCACTAAGGTAAGTGATTTCTTCACATTTTTGGGTTAAATACATGAATTATACATGGATTTGAACATGAAAATTGGTGAAATTTGTGTGATTTTGAAGAAAACCTAGAATGTGATATTCTTGGATTTTGACCTCGAAAATGGACATGGAATTAGGAATAAATTATATATTTGAGTTCGTGGTGTCATGGATAATGTTCATTATTGAAAATTTTAAAAATCTTGCACGTGGGCCTGAGGGCTGACTTTGTTAACTTTTCGAGGGGAGTTGAGAATCATCATAAATTGTCAAATTATACGCATTGGAGTGTAATTTTATTGAGTAGCACATTGTTTGACTAGTTTCGGATCGTTTGGCTTTGAATTGAAGAGTTAGAGAGGCATTGGAGCTAGTTATGGAACTTCGGAGCTAGGTAAGTCTCATGTCTAACCTTTTAAGGGAGAAACTACCCCCTAGGCGATGTAATTGTTATGTGCTACTAGTTGTGGGTGCTACGTACGCACGAGGTGACGATAGTCCGTACGTAGCTAAAACATGTTTATGTCCAGGTAGACTTAGGACTTTATCATGTAATATTTGAATTATTTGAACTCATTCTGTTGGCTTAATTAATTGAATTTATAATTGAAAATGATTTAGAA
>AWOL01S0018684.1:3808-21516 GCA_000715115.1 Nicotiana otophora | reverse complement strand
ATATATATATATATATATATTAGGCCAAGCCTTATCACCCTGAGTTGTTGGCAAGTTATTTCAGAAAGGTAAATGTTATATTCACTTTATGCTCATGTACTGTATTGTAAGCACATGTCTCATAATTCGATAAATTCCTTCCTTTCTTGTGGAGCGGGCCGTACGCCTCGGTAGTATAATGGATGCATCTATGGTTCATGTCGGTCGACCTTCGGTAGTGTACACATTATTCTGGATCGGACCGTACGACCTCGGCATAATCGTGCATTATATCGCTAGCAGTCCGAATATTCACGAGATTATCCTTCCACTGATGCCTAACATTTTATATGGTATTCCTTATACATTTAATACTGGCATTTGATATATCTGAGCTTGAGATAGAATACGAGACTGAGAAATTTATATCTTTAAAAGAAATTTTTGGAAGATTATGTAACTTACAATATTACCCCATTATTGTTGTTGTGCTTCATATCTACTTATGATTTATCAAATTGCTTTATTGGACCTCTAGCAAGTGTCGATGTCGAACCCTCGTCACTACTTCTCCGGGGTTAGGCTAGATACTTACTGGGTACGCGTTGATTTACATACTCATGTTGCACTTCTGCACTAAATGTGCAGGATTTGATAGGTTTATTTGATGGTCATCTTGGTGCGTAGGCGTTGCTGCTGAGGAGACTTTATGGTGAGCTGCATTCCAAGCTACGTATCGCAGCCCACAAAGTCTCCATCATACTATTTATTTTATCCTGTCTTATTTAAATTCCAGACAGATGTCATATTATCATTGTACTCCTTAGTAAATGCTCATGCACTTGTGACACCAGGTTTTGGGATACTCCAGTGGTTGTTTATGGTTCAACTTAATATTATCATCTTTTATTTTATATTTTACTAATATTGTAAGTATTCATGATTTTTAAATGTATTGAATCCTTTACTTAATAAGACTTATGATTTTAAAAACAATAAAATAAATAATTGAATAGATAGTTCACCATTGGCTTACCTAACTGCGACGTTGGGTGCCATCACGACCTATAGTGGAAAATTGGGCCGTGACACTTATTTATTTGGGTTTTCAATTTTTATATGTTCTTGGCTAGTTTTTCTAAGTTTATGATTAATGGCTAGAGGTTTAAGTTGGGATTTATTTGGAAAATTTATGTAAGATTCTATTAAATATAAATAGCCCCAAAATGAGTGATTGAAATGGTATAAGAACTACCAGGGAGCATTGCTCCTGCTAGGCTATAATATATATATATATATATATATATATATATATATATATATAAATTGAGAAAAATAGAAACTGCCCAAGAAAAAAAGTTATAGTGTAAAATGTTGTAATATGTAAACTGATTTTTACCTGGCTCCGGGAGCAGTGCTTTCGAGGACAGAAGTAAGAGCAATATCAAACAAAAGTTGTATTATTTAGCTTGAGAATAAGGTGTAACATAAGCTTTGCCAAAGAGTTCGTGTTCCTACAATGATTGTTGAAGCTACTATTTATAGCTATACCTAGGAAATAAGATCCTAGGATCAAGCCCCACTTAAATGATAATAAAGGGGCCCATTGATGAATATGTAACGACAGACTATGAATGCCAAAATTCTCTGCAATGGATGCCTATTTAATACTAGGGAATATTCTTAATTGAGTGCCATCTGGTGACAAACATTCAACCTGCTCACGTTGATCATGTTTCCTTTAGGGTTTGTCCCGTGCCAACTACAACTGTTGTTCCCGGTCTTGGTTCTCACTTGATTTCTCTTTCATCTGTCTCTGGTTCCACGCGTCGTCGTATCATCGGATCATTTAATATAAGCCAATTTTACCCTATACAGATAAGTCTCCCTGCTTTCCGGTGACACATCTTTGTGTCATCGAGAAGTTGGTGAAGATTTCTTTCTTGGCGGGAAGTCTTTCTTAAGCCTTCTGAACAGTATCTGACGCTTGATAGAACGCACGTCTGTTCGCATTTAATACCCCAAACACGTGTTGCCCCACGATTCAGCAATATTTTTGCTGGTTCTCGAGATAATCATGTCCATGATTTCTGCCGTCTATATCTTTACTTATACTCATTATTTTACCTCTTTCACTATCCAAAGCCCTCATAAGTTCATTATCTTCTTTGCTCTTAACCTTCTTTTGCTTTCATCTCCTTCCTTTTATCTTAACCCATAAACTCTTTATTGTCATGGCTTCTTTTACTGAGTCCTCTAAGAACTCTAGTGTTCTCTTCGGTGGAGGCTAGAAAAGAAGCAAATATAAAGAGGTTGATGTTGATGTCGATCCTCCTACAGTGAGCACTATCATACCCAAACACTTGAGCACTGTTAACGACTTAAGTTCCCTTCCGCGAATCCTGGAACTTGGCCTGTTAGTAGGTATCCCTTTTTTATTCGTTCTTCCAGTATTCCTACTGTGATGGACGATTGTGACTGCCATGACCTAAACATCATTGCTCCTGACATGGTGGAGCGAGTTACCTTTACCAAGAAGAGTTTTACGTATGTCTATACGCACCCCTTCACTTTGGGTCTGTTTTCTTTGAGCGGGGGGCTTGACCCCATGATCTTGGAGTTTTGCCATCAATATCAGGTTTGCTTGGCACAAGTAGGCCCTTCTGTGTTGCGAACACTGGTTTGTTTGCGCCGGCTGTGCACGGAGACTGGGAAAACCCTAACCCTTGCACATATGATGAATCTCTACTCCCCCAAACTCTTTCGTGGGGGAGTAATAAATTTCAGCAAATGTGGCGACCATGCTCTACTTACCAGCATGGATGATGACAATGACCGTGGGTGGATGGAGTGATTTGTCGTCATTTCTACCATGGATATCATTCCGGCCACAACTCCATCTTTTCCCGAATCATGGAGTCGTTGACGTAAGTTTGTAGTCTATCTCTTTCTCCGTAAAAAGGTTGTTCTTTGTCTATGCTAACCCTTTTTCTTCCATTATTTCAGCTACTCGGTGGACACCACCAAGGGTTGAAGGCATGGACTAATGGGTTTAGAAGATTCTGGATATTACTACGCCAGAGACCCGTCGGTGGAAGGAGTTGGCCCCCAAATATGGGTGGAAGGACAAGAACCATGGTAAACTGATTCTTTCTATTTTTCGCCTCTGTATGTACATAAGAAAACTTGCTAACTATACCCTTTTGTTTGATTTAGGACTCTCGTAGGTTTCTGTTACCTACCCCAAAATTAAGGTTTTCGCCGATCCCGTAGAGGCAGCAAGGTTGTTGCAGGAGGCTATCACTCGGAGCGGTGCCCTTGAATCTGTCTCCGGTGCATGTGCTTCCTCTTGGGGCTCCCAACTAGATAACAAGCAATAAAAAAGGCGGCGTTCTTCCTCGGTTGGGGATAAAAATAAGAAAATAGAAAAGGCCACGCCCAAGCCGGCCTTAACCACCGTGGTCATTGGCGATGGCAGGAAAGCTATTAAAGAAGACAATGCTCTAGAGGGAAAGGCTGCTGAAGCGGCCGAGCTTGAGGTTGCAGTAGAGTGAGCAGGTGGTGATGGATCACAATCAAGAAGCCACTCAGCTACATGCATAGCTTCAAGATTCTAAGGCAAGATGCTGCTACCGAGCGCGAGCCTGCCTCCATTGAACAAGCAAATAATTTGGAGGCAGCCTTGAACTCTAAAGTCGAAGAAGTTGTTGCTGTTGAGGAGAAGTGAGCTCGGATAAAAGAAAGGTATAAGAAGATCATGGATCAAAATAGGGTTCACATATCTATAATCCGTGATCTTAATCTTAGCCTTGGTGCCACGCAATCTGAAGGGGATGGCCTTTTGGCCAAGGTTGACAGGCTTAAGACAAAGCTCAAACACCAAGGGGATTCCCTCGTATTTGAAAAGACATACTCTATCTACCATATGAGGAGAAATACCTTGGGGGAGGCCAAAGTAGGCGTTATTGATATTAATGATGAGATCACCAAGGCCCGAGCATTGAAGTTAGCTGCTCAAGAACGTCTCCTGGCTCAGCTTGATGTAACTGACTCATCTAGTATTGGTTCTAAGTATTCGGGAATCGAGAGGAACTTGAAGAGGATGCTCACAAAGGCCAAGATCCTACACCGACGACATATTTGCCTACTTCTCCTGGAGGGGGGCGGGGAGTAGATGCCTCTCTTCCCTCGAGTTCCGGTGGCGATGAAGTTTAGATTTTTCTTTTTTTGTCTTTTGTTGTTTTACCTTTATATCTTTGCATTTATGCCGTTTGGCATGCTTGACAAAACAAGAAGACGTTTTATTTAAGTATTGCACAAAGTTCATTCTTGTTTCCGTCGAATTAGATAAGTCTTTGGGTGTATCTTCTTCCATTAGCCTTTGGGTTCCGGACATACACTCTTCCGGAACCAACCCTTTACTATGAGGGTTTCATAATAGAGGGCACTCTTATGTTTATGGTGCTCTTGAAAAGGACGTATTATGTTCTTTCCGGCACTAGCATTCGATGTTTTTAGTTAACGCTCAACTGATAAAATCAATTCATCGTTTGGACAAGAAACAAGATAAAAATAAAAGGACTTCATTTTATTCCTTCTATGTTCAAAATCACATTAGCATTTGTTTGCTGAAAAATGAAATTGCCAATATAAGTGGCTAACTTGTACAACTTTTTTCTACGGGGTTGGCCGTGTAGTCTCCGGTCTCGATGAAATATTACTGTTCCCAGATCTCGGTCTCTCGGTTTTCGTGGCAATCATATTGTCGTATTCTCATACTATTCCCCCCCCCCCCCCCCAGTGTTCGAATGCGAAGTATGCGTATTGGAACACTGAAAGTCTTGCTTCGCTAGGTAAAGCACTTGTGAACGGTAGAATAGCCTTTGATTTGATGGCAACTTTTACTTCCCATTAGGAATTTGCCATCGAGCCAAAGATTATTTAACCATCCCGTAGTGATCTCTTATTTCAGTGCCTTGTAATTGTAAGGTCTTAGCTTTGCTGATGACGTTTCCTTCGTAATATGCTTTCCATTGTTGCCTCGTTAAAAGAGTGCAGCACATACTTTCAGTATAGGTAGGATCCATCAACCATAATACCTTTTGAGGTGAGTCACGTTCCAGTTGCTAGGCAATTTGACTAAATCTTGATTCTCCAGCTCAAATGAACCTTTACCGGTGACAACTAAAACCCGATAGAGGCCTTCCCACGTTGGACCTAACTTCCTGGCGTTGATTTCTCGAGTGTTCTGAGTCACTTTCCTCAAAAACAAGTCTCCTACTTTAAAGTAGCGGATATTGGCCTCCAGTTATAGTATCTTTCCATCCTTTGTTTCTGAGCCACCATCCTCACGTGTGCCAAGTCCCTGTGTTCATCGAGCAGTTCCAACTTTACTAGCGATACCTCATTATTTGTTTCTTCGTTTGCTCGGAAAAATCGTAAGGTTGGTTCTCATACTCCACCGATATCAAAGCTTCTGAGCCGTATATGAAAGAGAAAGGTATATCTTTCGTGCTTGATTTTGCTATAGTTCGGTATGCCCATAGTACGTCCGGTAATCCTACCGGCCAATTGCCTTTAACTACTTCTAACATCTTTTTGAGGTTTTGAATAATCACCTTATTGGTTGATTCTGCATGTCCATTAGCGCTCGGATGATATGGTGAGGAGGTAATCCTTTTTGATTTTCAAGTCTTCAAGAAAGTTTGTGACTTTGGAGCCTATGAACTGTGGTTCGTTGTCACACGTGATCTACTTCGGTATTCCAAATCAGAAAATTATATTTTCCCATAGGAAGTCGACCACTTAGCGCTCACCGATCTTTTGTTAAGGACCTGCTTCAACTCATTTAGTGAAGTAATGAGTTAAAGTTAAAAGGAATCTTACCTTTCCGGGACCTGATGGCAATGTCCTAACTATATCCATCCCTCATTTTACGAATGGTCATGGGGACAAAACCGAATACAAGAGATCCGCCGACTGGTGTACCAATTGTGCGTGGCGCTGGCACTTGTCGCATTTCTGAACGAACGCTTTTGCATCTTGCTTCATCCAGGGCCAGGAGTATCCTTTCCTAATCAGCTTTAGCACCAACGAATCTGCCTTGGAATGGTTCTCGTAGATTCCTTCATGGACCTCTCTCATAACGTAGTCTGCCTCCAGGCTCCTAAATATTGAGCCAACGAGACTTAGAACGGTCTTCTATATAACTGTCCATCCAAGAGGCTGTAACGAGCCGATTTGGTGCGTAGTGCCCGGGAGGCCTTCCGCTCTTCGGGTAGCTTACCATGCTGAAGGTAATCGATAAACTCATTCCTCCAGTCCCAGACTAGGTTGGTTGTATTTACTTCACAATAACTGTCCACATCTAGTACCTAATGCATAAGTTGAATGACAGTACCGGAGTAACATCCTTTCATCTCCGTGGACGACTCCAAATTGGCCAATGCATCTGCTTCTACATTCTCTTCTCTCAGGAAGTGTGTGATCGACCACTCCCTTAATCGTGTAAGCAAAGTTTGAACCTTAATCAGATATTGTTGCATGCGTTCCTCCTTTGTGTCAAAGATCCCATATACTTGATTTACGACCAACGGAGAATCACATTTGATCTCTATGACCTCGTAGCCAAGTCCCCAGGCTAGCTCGAGTCCAGCAATTAATGCCTCATTTTTGGTTTCATTGTTAGTTAAAGGAATAATTTTTATGGCCTGCCTCGGGGTCTGCCCCGAAGGCGTGTTTAGGACCACCCCGAGCCCGGACCCTTTCACATTGGAGGTTTCGTCCATGAACAAGGTCCAAACTCCTGATGCCATTTCTCATACCATCACCGCTTCTTTAGCAGCTAAGGGTAATAACCCAGGACTAAAATCGGCCAAAAAGTCGGCCAAACCTTGCGATTTGGTCGCAGTCTTGGGCTTATATTCAATATCAAACTAGCTTATTTTGGCCGTCCATTTAGCTAACCAGCCTGACAATTCAGGCTTGTGAAGAACATTCTACAAAGGGAAGGTCATCACAACGGCTATTGGGTGGCATTGAAAATAAGGCCTAAGATTTCGAGAGGTGACTACAAGTGTTAGGGCCAGTTTTTCAAGGTGCGAATAACGAGTTTACGCTCCTGACAAAACTTTGCTACCATAATAGATAGGAAATTGCGTACCTTCATCCTCCCGGACTAGCACGACACTTACTGCAACCTCTAAGACGGCTAAGTTATTATTAGTTGTTCACCTTCTCCCGTCTTTAATAGCATGAGGGGCTTAATAGATAACCTTTCAGTTCTCTTAAGGGTTGCTGACATTCTGGAGTCTATTTGAAATTGTTCTTCTTCTTCTTCAAAAGAGAGAAGAAGTGATGACATTTTTCCGAGGATCGAGAGATGAACCTGCTTAAAGCGGCTAATCTTCCGGTTAGCCTTTGGACTTCTTTTACGCTTGTCACCTGGTCTGGGTTGTCCTCGGTGGCTTTGATCTTATCGGGATTTACCTTGATCCCCCTTTGTGAAACCAAGAAACCTAAGAACTTACCAGAGCAAACCCCGAACGCATATTTTTCCGGGTTGAGCTTAATGTTATGCTTCCTTAGTATATCAAAGGTTTTCTGAAGATGTTTTAAGTGATCACCTGCATTCAAAGACTTGACCAACATGTCATCTTTGTATACTTCCATTGATTTACCTATTTGTTTCTCGAATATCTTGTTCATGAGCCTCTGATAAGTGGCTCCGGCCTTTTTACGCCCGAAAAGCATAACATTATAACAATATGTGCCGAAGTTCGTAATGAACACAGTTTTTTCCCTATCTTCTGGGTTCATCTTAATCTGGTTGTACCCGGAATAGGCATCGTGGAAGATCATTAACTCGTGCCTAGTCGTTGTATCAATTATTTGATCGATGTTTGGCAGCGGGAACGAGTCTTTAGGGCATGCCTTATTCAACTCTTTATAATCTACACACATTCGAAACTTGTTATTCTTTTTCGGAACTACAACTACATTATCTAACCACTCGGGATACTTTACCTCCCGGATTGAACCGATGTCGAGTAGTTAAGTTACCTCTTCCTTAACAAACCTATTTATGACCTCAGCTATCAGGCATTTCTTTTGCCTTATCGGAGGGCTTAGGTCCAGGCTTAGCTTATGCATAACCACCTCTATCGGGATACCTATCATATCCGAGTGCGACCATATAAAACAATCAATGTTAGCTTTAAGGGAATTAATAAATCCTGACCTCGGTACCTGGTGGTATTCTGACGAATCCTCGCCTTTATCATCTTTACTCGGCTCATGAGCAGGCATCAGTTCTTGTAATTGCTATTTGTTGGGATCCTTCCCTTTGATGTTGGAAATTGACACTGTGTTCATTTCTCTCGCTGTTGATTGATCTCCTCTTATTTGTTTGATCCCGTCCGGGATCAGGAATTTCAGCAGTTAATGATATGTTGATGGTATGGTCTTCATTTCATGTAACCATGGTCTACCAAAAATTATGTTGTAGCCCATGTTGCCATCCACTACTTCAAATAAGGTGGTCTTTGTAACCCCTTCGGCATTCGTGGGCAGCATGATCTCTCCTCGGATTGTCACACTTGCCAAGTTGAACCCGACGAGGAGCTTTGTTGCCGGAATAATGCTTTCGATTAATTTGGATTGTTCCAGCACTCTCCATTGAGTGATGTTGGTTGAGATTCCTAGGTCAACCAAAACACTTTTAATCTTGAAATCTAGAACATTAAGAAAAAATACCAGGGCGTCATTATACGGCAAAAGAAGTCTGTCGGCATCTTTCTTCGTGTAGGTGATGTCGTCTTTGGCGACTTCCCGGAGTTTCTTGTTATGGGTCACCGATACGTTTGTCTTCTTGGCCACCGAGAAGGTTACACCGTTAATTTCATTCCCTCCGAAAATCATGTTGATAGTCAACTGAGGTGGGTCCTCCCTTATTTTCGAAGGTTCTGGGTTGTTCTGGCTGCAGGCATAGTTGTTATTGGCTCGGTCGCTCAAGAACTCCCTGATATGGCCGTTCTTCAACAGCGTTGAGACCTCCTTGCGCAGATGCCGACATTCCCCAGTTCTGTGGCCATGAGTCACATGATATTCACACCATAATTTAGGATCCCTCTGGTGGGATCGGATCTGCTTGGCCTCGGGAATCATGCCTCTTTGATATTCCTCATCGATGATACTTACTCCATGATACTAATGTTGAAATTGTACTCTAACAACCTAGGATAAGTGGAATCTCGGGAGCGAACCTATCTGAGGACCGGAGCCTTTTACTGTCGCGTCCCTTGGCTCTCTCGTAAAGCAATAAGCGACCTTTGGAAGATTACCGGTCTGCATCGAAATTTCCTTGACCTTATCCCAGTTCTTGTCTCGGTCCCGCTCCTTGGTTGATGTCGGGAACCCAAGCCGATCATCTTCTATCCTTATCTTTGATTTATAGCAGTTGTGGACATCCGCCCATCTGGTTGCTTTGAATTCGAGTAGGATTTCTTTCAATTTTTGGGAGGCATCAGAGCTTCTCGGGTTTAGACCCTTAGTGAATGCCTTCGCTAACCATTCATCTGGCACGACGGGAAACATCATCCTTTCTTTCTGGAATCTGATCACGCACTCACGCAGCAATTCAGACTCTCCTTGCGCAAATCTGAATATATCTGCCTTCCGGGCCTTGACCTTCCTGGCCCTGGCATGGTCCTTAATGAAAGAATATGTGAGCATTTCAAAGTAATCTATTGAGTGTTCGGGTAGGAGTGAATACCATGTCAAGTCCCCTTTCATGAGGGTTTCTTCGAATTTCTTCAGCAGAACCGACTCAATCTCATGTTGGGACAAGTCGATTCCATTCACTGCCATTGTATAAGTTGTGATGTGCTCCTGAGGATCTGAAGTCCCATTGTTCTTTGGTTTGTCCGGCATCTTGAACTATTTCAGAATCAATTATGGTGTTGTGCTCGGCTTAAACGGTAACTTGGTGTACTTCTTTGAATTGGGGCCCTTCAACACCGGTGGTGCGCCCAGAATCTAGTCCATTCGAGCATCTGATCCATCCGCTCGTTTATCTCCCTCATGAATCTCATGAGTTCTGTTTTGAAGGGATCATTACCGTTGTCGTTACCGGATCTGCTGTCGGTATCCCCGGCTTCATTGAAACCGACCTCACCCCTCAGGGTGTTTTTATCAACTCTTTGAGCCGTTTGATTTGCAGGAGCGCTGGGAGGAACTGGGCCTCTTACATTTGCATTGTTGGAAGCACCTGATAATGCCTGCTTCAATTCTGTCATGACTTAGTCTTGCCTTGAGAGATAGCCCATGATGCTTTTTGTTGCTCTCTCAGGATCCTTACCGTTTCCGCAACGTGTTCGTCTTCCGCATTATCGGGAGTTGGCTCCCGCACATATCTGGGATATTATCTGCCATGGATCAGGGTTGCCACGTCCCCTTTGTTGCGGATTTCATTGATTGAATTCTCATGTTGAGGCAGATTTTTGTGTGCCTCGACGTTATGTGCGATGTTGACATCTTTAGCTACCATTTTCGATTTTTGCTATGAAACAAAGAGTCAAAAGGTTAGCAATAGATGCAAGGATCAACTCAATTATGCAACTGTCTAAGTCCCATGGTGAGTTCCAAACTGTTTACTCGCAAAATGGTACAATTGAATTTGTTACGTGTTTATAGACAAGCGAACGGATTTTATTCAAAATGATAAATAAATTAGATTAAAAATAAGACTTCGCGTTAAAATAAAAGGAAATGGCAGGCCTGGCTCCAGGAGCAGTGCTTCCAAGGACAGAAGTAAGAGCAATATCAAACAAAAGTTGTATTATTTAGCTTGAGAATATGGTGTAGCATAAGCTTTGCCAGAGATTTCGTGTCCCTACAATGATTGTTGAAGCTACTATTTATAGCTATACCTAGGAAACAAGATCCTATGATCAATCACCTCTTAAATGACAATAAAGGAGGTCATTGATGAATATGTAACTGCAGGCTATGAATGCCAAAATTCTCTACAACGGCAGCCTATTTAATACTAGAGAATATTCTTCATTAAATGTCATCTGGTGACAAACATTCAACCCGCTCACGTTGATCATGTTTCCTTCGGGGTTTGTCCGGTCCCAACTACTGCTGATGTTCCCAGTCCTGGTTCTCACTTGATTTCTCTTTCATCTGTCTCTGATTCCACGTGTTGTCCTATCATTCGATCATTTAATATAAGCCAATTTAACCCTATACACTACAAAAAAAAAAAACCAATTACCAACAAAAACAATTGTTGGTAAATTGATCAAATTGGTTGGCAATTTGAGTTACTAATAAATTACCAACGAATATTGATCCGTTGCTAAAAGGCTCGATGGTAAATTTTACCAACCAATTTGAATTTGTTGGTAAAATTACCAACTAAAAATCAGTTAGTAAACACCAAATAAATTTATTGGTAATTTTTGAATCTTGAGTCCAAGATTTTCGTTGGTAAATTTACTAACCAAAATTCGGTTGGAAGTCCGTTAGTAACTTTACTAACAGATAGAAAATGAATTAGTAAAATTGGTTTTTCATTATTTAAATTGTGTTTGTAACTGGTTGGTAAATATAGTAACAAAGAAAAATTCCGTTAGTATTCCGTTAGCAACTATACTAATGGATACCAACTTGGTTGGTAAATCCGATAGTATACTTTTAAAAATACATTGGCAATCGGTTGGTAATTTTAGCTATGGAAAAGTTATGTTTCGTAAATTGTTGGTAATTTACAAACAAATTTCAAATTCGTTAGCAAATAGGGTTATTTATTTTTAAAAATTACGTTAGTAATTTGTTAGTAATTCGACATAAAATTTACTAACAAATTGTAAATGTGTTACCAACTATTACAAGTTAAATGGGTATATTAAATTTTTTATTTTTAATAATTATATTAATATTAATTTAAAGCTTTAAAAGATCTAAAAAAAACACTTAAACAAAACAAAGAACATACTAGAACTTTATAAATAATAATAACATCTATCATGAAGTAGAAAGCAGAATCCAAGACGTGTCTAACATAAAAGAAGCTAAAATAAATCTATGTCTCGTGTCATTTGACGACGAGTCATGTCTACGAGAAGGCGGTGTAGGTAAGCCACCTATGAGGACCGACAGATGGTTTTGGAGTAGTTGATCAACATGCTCACGCACCTCTTGCTGCATTTCGTGTCTCATTTCTTCACGCAGTTCTTCTTGCATTTCTTCTCTCATTTACTGTCTAATCTCTTCTCTGATCTCTGATCTCATCTCATGCTTTATCTCTTCCTTAATTTCTTGCAAACGATGTGCGATAAATTCATTCACCCGAGCATTAAAGTCTAGATCTTGAAGTGGAGATATCGAACTGGAGGATGCACCAACATGCCCATAGAAAGGAGCTTGAGAACCAAGACCATAAATGCGCGTCTTCTTAACACCGACTTCCTCCAAATAAATTTGTGAGAAATAAACTTCAGGAGGCTCACTGGACCCATCTTCAGGCTGAGACGCCGCAGACGCAAATTTAGACATTATGGCACCCTGAACAAAATAAAATAATATAAACTCTATAATAATAACCTTTGAAAGAGAACATCAAGAACACAGTCATAAAGGCAACAAAACTGAAAACTCAAATGTCAATAACACCACCTTAAAGACAATTGTTTTGATGTACACAACAATGTTTTTTCCTACAAATTGCATTACTTGTTTGTCATCAATTTGTTATACTTTCAAATAAAGAAGTAATAATTTCAACAGTGACATGTTATATAGCTTATATGTGCATATTTTTAAAATCTCAAAAGTAAAGTAAGATGGAAGTCTAACTCCTGTTCAGAAATCCAACAGGTTTTGTTATTCTATAGATAAAATAACTAGTTAAAGAGCATACAAAGGTTGTGTTACACTCTCATTTTATGATACAATTGTATGACGAATTTGGCAAGACAGTTATAAAGTTACTAAAGAGAAAATTATTGCTACTGGGAACAATCAGTCACAAAGGAAATGCAGAGAATATCACATGCCTTTAAGAAATCAAAACCCAGTATTAGACACAGCTACAGAACCTAATATTCTTAATAAAGACTGCAGTTATAAATCTCAGAGGAATTTCAATCACACATATATTATACTACTTTAAGAGGAAAAGGGGAAAAGATTAAGATATAAAACCCAAGAAGAAATAGAAGAATATGCAAGTGTATAAACAATATAATGGCACACATACCATATAAAGAAGATGCACTATAGATCTAATTGTCATATTCAAAAACGCTTTCTTAGAGGAATATCTATATTCTATAAATCCAAAGGACAAATGAGCAAATTTAAATGCAAAAATTCTGACAAGAAAAAAATTTAAAAGAGCTCAATGAATCATCTTGGAGTTTCCTAGAGAAGGATGGCTAAAATTGAATACTGATGGTGCTACGAGAGGGAACCCAGGCAAGAGTTCAATTGGTTACTGTCTACGAGATGCATTAGAGGATATTATTTATGCACATGGGCAGGAGATTCATGAAACTACAAACACAGAAGCAGAGGCAGTAGTTATGTAAAGCTCAGTTGCTATCTCCTATTTGGGTGCAAACAGATTCTATGCTATTGAAGAATGTCATTGAAGGAAGGTGGAGTACACCATGGGGAATTGTAGAGCATGTGGAGGAAATAAGGAATCTGTTACAGGAGTGTAACGCTATCATAACGCATATATATCGCGAAGGCAACAAACTGGCTGATCACTTAGCTAATTATGCTCTTGATGTAGGTCCTATGGAGTGTGATTCTTTTGCACAACTAGATAGTACAGGGAAAAGGATTGTAAATAACGATAAACTTCAATGCCCATACTTAAGAATAAGAGTTGCAAGAGATTGAAAGGGGAGGAGAAGGTGAACACAATGGAGGGGGAGATAACCATACATACCTGCCTTGTTCAAATCCTTAGGGAGGAGAACATGGTGGGTCTTGTTTATATTAACATTGTGTTCTTTTTTGCAGGGTAAGCTACTGTATCCATGCCTTACTATTTGATACAATTTCATTGGGTGGTATTAGCACTTGATGCTCACTCCCATGAACGAGTATCGATAGTAGGTATAAGCATGAAGCCATAGAGTAAATCAAAAATACTTAGGACTATCTGTGCTCTCAATCTCGGAGAGCATATGTTCAGAATACACAATCATGTCCAAACCACTATGTTTCTGCCATTTTTCCATAAAGAAAAGAGGGACTCACATTTACTGCATCTCAGAGGAAAGCCACTGCCCAGTTCTTTGGCCACGCTACTGACTGACTTTGGGAGCTACATTTGGAGGGCTCTCAGAAGGGCATATGCACTGTATTATATAAGTATAGTTTTCCAGGATATGATTCATGGGAATGATACATTGATATTATACTGGACATCGCTACATTCTAGGAAGGTACACTACATTATCATAAAGGAAACTCATTGTGCTATAGACCTGGACAACTCGAAGTTTCAAATGTGGGAGGTGATTCACAGGATATTTACCAAATATGGGGAGTTAACAGAAGACATAAAAGGATGCAATGGAATCTCAAGACGAGTTTCAACAAATCAACAAGGAATCACATAAAACAATGCACGAATATCGTGTGAACTGAAGGATGTACTGTTTTCATTTGGTTTAGTGCTCAAAGTTTGTGCTACGCTTTCAAGCCAAATAATGAAGATGTCAACAAATTATTCAAAGAGCTACAAGGATCTGACCAGCTCTTTGGCAGAAGACGAATCAAATTTGGAGACAGTGGGCGCTCATGCGATTTATATCCATATGGCTAGTTTATATTCTGTTTCGTTTATACTATTATAGGTTACAAGTTTCTACATTTCTTAGTTCAAATTGTAAGACCAATTTTGGGTATCACTCGCTCAAAATTGGTAATAGGAGATATGTAATCGCCAAGATAGGTCCTTTACTTTTCCTTGTCAAAAAATGACAGCCAAGCTATAGTAACTTACATATGTGCTCTTAGATTTCTGGTCCACAAACTCCTTGGTCGCCTTGACATGTGTCTTCTTCAGAAGCTCATGTGGATGAGCTGGTCTTCCTAGTTCTTTAGCCTAAAATTGAAAATCACGTTCACTATATTAATACGTAATCACTAGCTTTGGAGATATTATAACTTGGCTAAAGAAAAATGAATATACCAGTAGTTTTACATGTTCTCGGTGAGTTCTGGAGCCTCCTGTATGGCGTGAGGGACCAGACCCTTCACCACATTTCTCACTTAGTCGATTCCTTGAGCATTGCGCGGACTTGGCTTTAAAAGCCTCAATCTCCCAGTGAGGCTTCCAGCTCTTCCAAATAGATACTGGAATATGTTTGCACTTCTTCTCACAAAGTCTTGCTTCAGATAACATACCCTTGTATCGTTCTGCACATTTGCTCATAAACATATCCTTTATGGCACCTTCAATTGCAGTGTCCCATTGAAATCATTTCTGTGTGAGAAGATCAAATGAAAAATAACACAAGATATTGATAACAACAACAACAACTTACCCAGTGTAGTAGACACTCGGCTCAAGAAAGATAAAGGGAACTCCAAATATTATCGATCTTATTTTTTTAAAAAAAAGAATAGCTCCAAATATCTAAAAGGAATGAGAAGGATCTTCCAGCCTAGCTAAAGAAAAAACTTTACTGATCTAGAAATCAAGTTAATAACAGAGATCATCAACCAAATACCTAGAAAGAACTGTGATCCCTCAAGACAGCAAAAACCTTTGCCAAACACAATTATTATCAACATATAGGACCAAAAGTTTATGCTTATTCCATCCTTACTGTTGTGGTCATTATAAATTTCCCCTAGTTCTTCTCGGACACTGGTGCCGCAGGACAGAGCAGTCCTAGAATTGCTCTGTCAAGGTACTTGATAAATGACGATGCTTGGACCAGAACCTATACAGTTCAACATATGTATATTCCGGAAGTTGAAGGAAATATGAGATCATAAAATAATTCATGCAGTAGTTACTTCATGACATTTGTACATTTGGCAGAAAGGGAAACTAACTAGTATAATATTAAGGTATTAAGTTTTCTATTTTTCATCCTTTTATCTTGCATTACTGATGTGTATGTATTTATAGCAGTATAAAACACTAAAACTAAGAAGTCTTGGATGTTATAAAAGCTGTTATATATAAGGATTATGATTGTTTTTCACTAATTATGCAACAAAAATAAGATATTGCAATGAGAGGAATTCAAGTATCGTGAAATTCTGATAAATGTATCACATATGTACTCAGCAGAAGGATATTCTGAAGAAAAAAACACCAATATGACGAAACTAGAAGGACTTAACCATGATTACAAGGTTTCTCAAAGATGTAAGAGATCGATAATAGTCTACTTCCGATAGAATTAATAGCAGTAGATGAAATAATTAGGAGCTCATTCACGATATCATGATTTCTCCCACATTTTAGGTCGGACTACTGAATTGTCTGTCCAGAAACTAACAAAGTAAAGAACTGCATTCTTCCTAGCCAACTAAAGCATACTTCTAATGCATTTGTTTATTAGTTCATCATAACCATCCCATATCTCCTATACATCTCGACATTGAAGACTACTAACCAGATTTTATTTGGCTACCCACCCTAGTATTAATCAAATCAGAGATGTCAGAAGCCCCGAACCAGTATTTTCTGGAATGCGCACAGAACAGATGAAACACAAGATTGATACATCAGAAATTTAAAATGTACAAAGTCCATTATTAAAATGATAATTAGTACTATAACTTTACCTTAAATTATTCCCAATAGAAGTTTTTTGTCTCTGGTGTAACAGACTTCCAATTATGTCCTTCATGATACAGTTTCTCCTTGAAGATTTTTGTGACAGACCGAGCGACTTGATTGCCCGGCTCCAGACTTGAGAAATAATGTGAATTACTTAGACAGTGCTTAATAATCATCAAGAGGGACATTCTTCTGTCCATCTTCTTACGAGAACAACCAATTTATATTTTTTGTGTGAAGTGTAAGTAATATCTTTATTTTACATAATTACTGCAGTAAATGAGTTCTTACCTCCTAACTAGAGTTAATATGAAGGAATTAAGATTTTGGTATGCAACGAAGATCACATTAATGCACTCATATAGGCACATCACATACATTCTTCCAAAAGTTTTCCTATTAAGACCAAGTCTTACTTCATATAAAATAAAATAGAAAAGCTTTCCTCTATAAGACGATTCCATGAGCATATTCATCTAGAGTCATTGTCTAGTCATATTGAAAAAGATAAGAACTTTCCTGGTTTCTCTAGTTTTTTGGATAAGAGCACCCTGTTGTTAGAGTAGAAAATCAAATGACATGTTCATTTGAAGTGCTTGTCCAACGTACCATATAAAAAAGATAAAAAAAGATTTCGCTAACTGGAATATTATAACAAATTGTGCCTCAACATGTCTATCCCAATAGTCTAAATATGTATCTATCTTTCTAGATGCTAAACAATCAGGTATGACTTCACAAAGATGCACTGATACACACCAGATAAGCACGAAACAAAAATAAATAAAAAAATATAAATAGATGACACTTGTACTCTTACCCTCCAAGGACGATTGTAATTGGGATACGGTTACCACCACTTGTGTTTGACGAACTTGTTGATCGGATTTCATCTCCAGGTGTA
>AWOL01S0018680.1:2550-33646 GCA_000715115.1 Nicotiana otophora | reverse complement strand
GAACACATAATACCTATTCCCTCAAGCCAAAGTTAGACACGATACTTACCTCGCTCCGAAGGCTACTT
This sequence comes from Nicotiana otophora, assembly GCA_000715115.1. Classification (NCBI taxonomy): domain Eukaryota; kingdom Viridiplantae; phylum Streptophyta; class Magnoliopsida; order Solanales; family Solanaceae; genus Nicotiana; species Nicotiana otophora. Next base: position 33,578 of record AWOL01S0018680.1, on the reverse strand, counting down.
AATTCTCAATCACAGCTTTTCCTTTGGAATTCACCTCCAAACCACTCGTATCTATTCAAAAATGACTCAATAATATCAAATATTGCTAAAGGAACCAATTATTTTTCATAAATTAAATTTCCCAAATTTTCCTCCAAAAAGTCGAAAAATCGACCCCGGGCCCGCTTGGTCAAAACCCAAGGTTCGGACCAAAATCCTTTTACCCATTCACCCCCGAGCCCGAATATGTAATTAGTTTTGGAATCTGACCTCAAATTTAGGTCAAAATCTCCAAATTTCCGAAATCCATAGTTTCTACCCTAACCCCTAATTCTACCATGAAAAATCTAGATTTTAGGTTGCAAATTCAAGAAATATAATGGATAATTGAAAGAAAATGGTTTATAATCACTTACCAACAAATTGGGGAAGAAATGGCTCTTGAAAAATCGCCTCTCACCGTTTGCTTTTTGAGAAAATGAATTTTGGGCTAAAATCCCGTTTTTGGATTCTGTTAAGTGCTGGGCGACAGTGTTCATCGCGTTCGCGAGAGCACTGTCGCGTTCGCGAAGGGTACTGGATGCCAAGCCTACGCGTTCGCGAGACCCAGCTTGCATTCGCGATGGTTACTCCCCCCTGGCCTTCCCGTTCGCGAGGCATTTCTCGCGTTCGCGATGAAGGAATGGCTGACTCCCCCTCCCCAATGCCTAACACTACGCGTTCGCGATGGGCTTGTCACATTCGCAAAGGGTAACGCCCCCATCGCTTCACGTTCGCGACCATGCTTTCGCATTCGCGAAGAAGAAATCTTCAGCTGCCCAGTTCTCGCGAACGCGAAGAAGGACATGCCAAAACACCTGCTGTAGCAAAATACCAGATTTGCAAAGTCCAAAACATCCTGTGGCCTATCCGAAACTCACCCGAGCCCTCGGGGCTCCAAACCAAACATGCACATAAGTCTAACAATATCATACAAACTTGCTCGCGCGATCAAATCGCCAAAATAACACCTAGAACTAAGAATTTAAATTCTCAAGAATGCTTTAAAATTTCTATTTTCTCAATTGGACGTCCGAATCACGTCAAATCAACTCCGTTTCTCACAAAACTTTCCCAAACAAGTCTTAAATATCATAATGAACCTATACCGGGCTCCGGAACCAGAATACGGACCCGACACTAATAATGCCAAACATCAATCAATTCTTAAAAATAATTAATTTTCAGACTTTTAATTTTCATCAAAAATTCATAACTTGAGCTAGGGACCGTCAAAAATGGATCTGGGCCTGTTTACCAAAACTGTTGACCGAAGTCAACTAAAATTAACTTTTAAAGCATAAATTCTTATTTTCATCAATTTTCAACATAAAAGCTTTCCGGAAACCTGCCCGGACTTCGCATTCAAATCGAGGAGGGTAAAAATGAGATTTTTAAGACTTAAGAGCGCAGATTCGAGTTCTAAAATATAAGATGACCTTTTGGGTCATCACAGGCGGAGGGATAAGGGAGGCTATTATATGAGTGATAAGGGATGCTATTATAGAAGTGATAAGGGTGGCTATTGTCAGGGAATATGTGATGATGTGGAATTATTGTGTTGGTAATTTTTATGTGATGATGTGGGGTTATTGCTTTGGTAATTTTCATGTGATGTTGTGATTTTCCTTGTGTTTATTTTTATATCTTGTGCAACTTGTCTTGTTGTTTCGGTAAACATGATTATAGTCTGATCTATGTTAAAATTGAGAGCCTGTGGCTATTGCCATGCGGATTATATTATATGGGATCGGGTTGCACGCCGCAACAGGTATTATTATGTTATATGGGATCGGGTTGCACGCCGCAACATGTATGATTAATGTTATATGGGATCGGGTTGTAAGCCGCAACAAATATGAAATGTGGGCACGAGGTGCCGGGGAAAATATGATGATGATATTGGCACGTGCGTTATCCGTGCGATTGTGATAGAGATATTGGCACGAGGTGCCGTGAAAATATGAAAGTGGACTGAGACCCGTATTTTATGATTATGAGATAAGATGTCACAAGGTGACTTTTATTTGAAAGGATTATATTCCAATATTATTTGAAAGAATTATATTCGAAAGACATTTATCTGAAAGAATTATATTTGAAGGATATTATTTGAAAGAATTATATTCGAAAGATATTTATTTGAAAGAATTATATTTTAAAGATATTCAGTTAGAGTTCGTGACTCAGTATTACCAGTCTTGGGAGTTGTTTGTAATTATTTCCGTTGTTGGTTTCGATTATCTATTAAAAAATATTTTTGGCTTGAATTGTAATTATAATTGGCTTACTTAGTCTTAGAGACTAACTGCCATCACGACGCCTGTGGTGGGATTATGGGTCGTGACAAGTTGGTATCAGAGCTCTAGGTTCATAGGTTCTACGAGTCACGAACGAGTTTAGTAGAGTCTTGCGGATCAGTTCGGAGACGTCTATACTTATCTTCGAGAGGCTACAGAGCTAGTAGGAAATATTTTCACTTCTTTCATTCCTTATCGTGTGGTATTTATTCAGCTTGAAGTATATATCTTATGTTCTTTTTCATCCACTCGTGCATGAAATTGCGCACTCGGTATCAACTATGCATCGATGGTTTGTGATACTACAAAGGGGTTATAAGGGTGCCACGGTTTCTCAACCATTGCTATAGTGTCATCCAGATCTAGGATGCGGAAGTATTGAAAGATCATTCAGTTGTGCACATGGGGGTGCAACAGGTTCTGACATCTGGTTGATAAGTATGATCTTAAAAATGTTTAATTAATTGCCTAATCGTCACAATCGTGGTAGGGTCACGAGGTGGATGTAGATCTGAAGATAGTTGGTGGTATTAGAGACTATGTAGTTCGTATGGGATTTCCATTTAGTGAAAGGTACATATTAGCAGTCAAGGCACTCGAGGAAGCAATTTTGACTATCACGAGGATGACATGCTCCCAATAAATATCTTGATGTATCTTATGACTGGTGACGTACGAGCGGTGAAGGTTAGTATTGTGCATCATCGGACTGTGTCCTATGGCTTCGTGCCAAGTGAGGGCAGTCCTCTATCAACGATAAGATTGCGGGGGTCATGTGTTATATCAGTTCTGGCCTGAGATGTATATATGTGGTATTGAAGGTTCTCCAAAACTTGTATATGATTAAGAGCTGAGATTTGTATGGGATGATGTTAGGACTTGCAGTATTCTCATGTCCTTACTAATTCTATATTTTAGTAGCAGCGGGGTTATGGAAATAATTTCAGAATACTCGAGGTGCTCCAGTAAGTTCTTTTAATGCAACACCGGCACGAGGTTCCTATAATGGTTATTCCAATTATTCGTCACAGACTCAGTATGAGCAGCCAAACCCACAGGGGAGTTGTTATCAGTGTGGTGATACTAGGAACATCATGAGAGATTGTCCCAGACTTGGGAGAGGCAGAATTCATCAGAATACTCAGGCTACAGGCTCTATTCCAATTACTACCCCACATGCACAGTCAGTTAGGGGTGAAGGACAGGCGGGTAGAGGGCGCCCTAGAGGGGGAGGTCCGACCCATTGATATAATTGATATGGTATGGCTGAGGCCGCTACACTAGATGGTGTCGTTACATGTATGATTTAATTCGTAATAGAGGATGCACTGTTCTTATTTTGATTCAATTCCAATTATCGGGTGACACCTCCTATCATGTTCCATGTATGGTGAGTTAGTGATTTTGTACACCACTCACGTGTTTATCCCTGTTGGGAGATTTGATGATGTTAGCCCGTGTCTATCATTTTTATTTTTATTCACTATTGAGTGCTATAAGTCCAAAAATGACTTTCTATTACTCACTACAGTGGGTTTTAATGTGATTTCCAAATAATTAATTTTAATCTTATGAATTATATGCCCTATTGGTATGGGGGTTCATTATGTGTTGTGAAAGTTGTTTATGGAATTTATTAAAAAGAAGAAAGAAAGGGAATGGAAAATTTCAGTTGGCACAATGTGCAAAATACCTGTGATTCAGAGATGAGGACGAGATCCTCGCATTTTTATATAATGTGAAATATTTAAACTGGACTACAAGCCGCAGTGGAAGTTATATAAGGACGAGGTCCTTGTGGTGAAATATTTATGTGTTTAAATTCTTCCTTTGTGAAATTTAAATTTGTACTATAGTATTAATAGGGAGTCATGCTTGTTAGGCTTATTCGATAATTTTGTATGTATTTTCTGTGCATATTTACCCATATTTGTGCTATAAATATTGAGTTTTAGCCTACGAGATGAGTGCCCATGTGACATTAAATGTGACTCATTAATTCAGGTAAATAATTATGAGGTTTTCATGCCTCGCGTGTTGCTTTCAATGTTGTGAAAAAATTGAAATAAGATTTTGGTTAATATAAGATTAATTGAGGATGTTGGAATTAATTATGAAAAGTTATTATGACCAGAGATGTGATTATGGGCGTACATATAATGTGTGTGTAGGCACGAAATTGCTACCCCTGGTTGAGACTAACACCGTGTGTTAATATGGAAAATCAGGCCTTTTGAAATTAATTGGAGTGTGAGAAATTGGCTTTAAATTTTATAAATGAGGGTAAAAAAGGAATAATTTCAGTTGAGATGGTGTTGTCGGACCCATGTTAAATTGCGGGGATGTAGAATCACCCACGAGTATGTGTGTAATAGTATACTAAATAATTTAATGTCCTCAAAATAATTCTTGGCACGTTCGAGGGCGAACGTATGTTTTAAGAGGGGGAGAATGTAATGACCCGACTTGCCATTTTAAGAATTTATGCCCCATTCAGCTACTTAAGGTCCCGAGCAACTTAGTAATATTTATTATGACTTGCGTGTGTAGTCGTTTGATTTTTGAAAGATTCAGAATTTAAATTGAAAGAACAATTCTCATTTTTGAAGCTTAAATGAAAAGAGTTGACCGGAGTTTGACTTTTGAGAAAATAACTCCGGAATAAAATTTTGATAATTCCAATAGGTTTGTATGATGATTTCGGACTTGGGTGTATGTTCGGGTCGAGTATCAGGTGGCCCGGGAGTATTTCGACACATATTACTGAAGGTTGGCATTTTTAAAGTTTAAGAATTTCCTAAGTTTGGGTTGAAATGGATTTTGATGTTCTCGATGTCCGTTTGGGATTTCGAGCCTGGAAATAGCTCCGCATGGTGATTCTGGTCTTAGGGGAGCATCCGAATGTGGATTTGGAAGTCTGTAGGTCATTTTGGGGTTATTTGGCGAAAGTTGGAAATTAAAAGGTTTTTGGGAAGTTTGACTAGGAGTGGACTTTTTTATATCGGGGTTGGATTCTGATTCTCGAAGTGGGAGTAGGACCGTAATGTCAATTATGACTTGTGAGCAAAATTTGAGATCAATTGGATTTGATTTTATAGGTTTCGGCGCCGAATGTAGAAGTTTGAAGTTCTAAAGTTCATAAAGCTTGAATTGGGGTGAGATTCGTGGTTTTGATGTTGTTTGATGTGATTTGAGTCCTCGAGCAGGTTCGTGTTATGTATTGGGACTGGTTGGTACGATTGGATGGGGGTCCCGGGGGCCTTGGGTTTGATTCGGGGTGGTTCCGAACCAAGTTTGGGTGTTTGCATGTTGCTGGTTCTGGTATTGTTCTTCGCATTCGCGAGGAGCCTCTCGCGTTCGTGTAGAAGGATTTTGCTGTTGGGACTTTGTTCTTCGCGTTCGCGAAGAAGGAATTTTTGTTGTCCATTATCTCACTTTGGAGGCTCATATCTCGCAATCTATAAGGAATTTGAAGATGATCCAAAAATGAAAGTTGTAGCCTTTTATGTCTCGTGTTTAGAAAGGTAAACCCTTTTGTCATTTGGAGTTGTATACAAAACGTTATGGTAGATTTACTATATACTATCTGGGAAGAGTTTTGAAATCTCTGTTGCACAGGGCCGACTTTGGAAGCTTATATCTCGCATTCTCTCAGGAATTGGGAGATGAGCAACAAATGAAAGTTATATCCCTTAGAGTCTAGTTTTCAGAAAGGTAAACCATTCATCATTTGGAATTTTGTACAAAACGTTATGACCGTTACACTAGAGGTTGTCTGAGCAGAGTTTGATAATGGTTGTTGGAGAATTTGTTAATCGCGAACGCGAGGGGAGGGTCGCGAACGCGAAGAACAAACCCCTAGGCAGCAGAATAAAGTCCAAATTCGTCTCATTCTTCCATTTTTGGACCAAGGAAGCTCGGGTGAGGAGCTTTTTCTAGAGTTTTTCAAGGAAAACATTGGGGTAAGAATTTCTAACTTGATTGTGGTTAAATTACATGAATATATTGTTGTTTTTATTACTAAATTAGTGCATTGGGTTGAAAATGGTAGAAATCCTCTAGACTTTAATTTAAGATTTGAAGGGCGATCCATTATTGGAATTTGATAATTTTGATATGGTTGAACTCGTATCAGAATGGGTGTTCGGAATTCGTAAAAATTCTGTCGGGTTCCGAGGGGCGGGCCCCGCATTGACTTTTTAGAATAAAATTTGAAGTTGGTGTTTTATTATCCGGAATTGTTTTCGATGAATTTTAATAAAGTTATACAATTAATTTGGATAGATTTGAGCTGTCCGGAGGTCAATTCAAGCAAGAAGGCTATTTTGGAATATCTGCCTAACCTCAAAAAGGTAAGTATCTTGCCTAAACTTGAGTGGGGGTATTACCGCTTAGGCATTGAGTCTTATGTGGAAATTGTGTGATTGAAAGCCATGTACGCAAGGTGACGAGTACGTACTTGGTTTGTATGTGTAAATTATATCGGTTAAAATTCGTAGACACCCTTATGTATTAAATTCAAAAATTGTTGGAACTTAGTAAATCCTTGAATTGTCATGCCTCGTTCCTTGTTTGTTGAAATTATATTTTATACGATAATTTGGTGTTATTGTCACTTGGATTTTTATGTGAATTCTGTGTGCTTTTTGGTTTGATATTTTTTTGGAATTAAATTCATTATTGAATCCTTATCTGCAAAAAATTATTAAATAAGTTTAAAATGAGGCATTAATTTATATTTATTAAAATCTGGATTAAAGAAGTCGTTGTCCTATGCTGAGTTACTTTTCCATCTCTGTTATTATTTTGAGATTTTATATACGTTGTGTAAAGCCTTGGGCTATTTTTGAGAAATTTATTGATTTTACTATATTATTGGAATTGGTTGTAGCCATTGGGCAAATTGTGATATGAATTGATTGTGATGTGTTATCGTGATAATATTCTGTGTAAATTGTTGTGTGATTTGAGTTATTATTATGAGGATATAAGGGTGGCATTTCACTGTTGATATTATGTGGGTATAAGGGTGGCATTTCACTGTAGTTGCGTATGTTGGAATATTGTCTGGACATAGTGATAATGGTGGCTATTATACGGAGCGATAAGGGTGGCTATTGATATTGTTAGGGCGGAGGGATAAGGAAGGCTATTATAAGAGTGATAAGGGTGGCTATAGGAGAGATAAGGGTGACTATTGTCAGGGATGATATATATGGGGTTATTGCGTTGGTAATTTTTATGTGATGATGTGGGGTTATTGCGTTGGTAATTTTCATGTGATGTTGTGATTTTTCTTGTGTTTATTTTTATACCTTGTGCAACTTGTCTTGTTGTTTCGGTAAATTTGATAATAGTCTGATCTATGTTGAAATTGGGAGCCTGTGGCTATTGCCAGGCGGATTATATTATATGGGATCGGGTTGCACGCCGCAACATGTATGATTAATGTTATATGGGATTGGGTTGCACACCGCAACAGATATAAAATGTGGGCACGAGGTGCCAGGGAAAATATGATGATGATATTGGCACGTGAGTTATTCGTGCGGTTCTAATAGAGATATAGGCACGAGGTGCCGTGGAAATATGAAAGTGGGTTAAGACCCGTATTTTATGATTATGAGATAAGATGTCACAAGGTGACTTTTATTTGAAAGGATTATATTCTAAATATTATTTGAAAGAATTATATTCGAAAGACATTTATTTGAAAGAATTATATTTGAAGGATATTATTTGAAAGAATTATATTCGAAAGATATTTATTGGAAAGAATTATATTTGAATGATATTTAATTGAAAGAAGTATGTTCGAAATATATTTATTGGAAATGATTATATTCTAGAGATTTTTATTGAAAAACTTATAGATGAAAGATGTATATTTTGATGAACTTGATTATTGGTTATACTCGTGTTCATTACCTGTTTGAGCAATATTTATAGAGTTCTTGCTGCCTTGTTATTTACATCACTAGTTGATATTGTTGCTATCACTGCTATTTGTTTTTCTATTATTTTTGTATACTATATTGCACAAGTTATTAGACTAGTAAGTATCTTGACTGTACCTCATCACTACTCCACCGAGGTTAGTCATGATACTTATTGGGTAGCGACTGTGGTGTACTCAAACTACACTGCTGCACATTTTTGTGCAGAGCCAGGTATTTGAGATATCGGACTCGAACAGAGTTAGAGTGGGATCGCAAGGATTCAAGGTAGAACTGTTTGGTCGTCGCAGTCCCTTGGAGTCTTTCTATTTTATTGTACTGTTAATCATTATTCAAACAGTATTGAGTATTTGATCCTTGAGATAATTTCATGTATTCAGTTAGAGTTCGTGACTCAGTATTACCAGTCTTGGGAGGTTGTTTGTAATTATTTTCGTTGTTGGTTTCGATTATCTATTAAAAAATACTTTTGGCTTGAATTGTAATTATAATCGGCTTACTTAGTCTTAGAGACTAAGTGCCATCACGACGCCTGTGGTGGAATTATGGGTCGTGACATCTTTGCTCTCATCGGAGACTTTCCTCTCATTAGATAATGGCTACACCTTCTCTTAATAGCAATTTTCTCAATTAATCTTGGTTCTAACCTCAATTGCTTTCTCTATTCTTGTTTCTATTCGAACATCAGTATAAAAACTAGGGTTTTGCTCCTGAATTGATATAGAAATTAAGGTTTTGACAAGAAAGAGAGAATTTCAGATGAAGAAATGGAGAATAAAGGTGAAAAAATTGAGAAGAAAGGTAAAAAGATGAAGGAAGGTAAAATATAAATAAAAAGAGGAAACAATAAAAATAAATATAAATTTTAATAAAGAAAGGCTAATAAGCCATTAAACACTGCCAGGTGGGCCATTTTAATGGCATTTTTCCGCATTCACGCACTCTTTGGCGATTTATCACACACATTATGCTACATAAGCGACAATGGGGTTTTATTACGAAGGAGGATATAGTTCAGGGGGTTTCTGGGGATAAATGATAGTTTGGGTAGGCAACTGACAACAGTTATATAATTTAGGCGGGTTTTAGGGTATTAGCTCTGTATATTACGTGCCGGAACTTTGAATTATAATTTTATATTTTTCAGTACTTCAATTTTTTTGTACTAACAATATCAAATAAATTTTATATTGTCATGTAACTAAAGAGATAACTATAGGTTACCGGTGTAAATATCTAATTTTTGCTCTTTTTATTTCTCCTACATTACATTGTTTTTAGGTTTATTGTGTGTGTTTATAGAATTTAGCATTATATTATTAATTAATTAATTAATTAATTAAGGGGTTTAAAGGTTTGGATTAATGCCATTTTCAATTGAGTTATGCACAAACCACGCCCAATTTTTTAGCCCAATTCGGCCGATCCAGTCCAATTGTTGGCTTGCCAAGACCCGGATCAAAATGACGTAGTTTCATAATAAAACTACGTCATTTTGTTTAATGAATCAAAGATCCAATCTCATTCATCCATGACTCTCTTGATCCAATGGCTACCATTCAATCTCTTTTCTAATATTTAAAACCCAAATTTTCAGATTTTGGCCCCCATTTTTGCCTTACCTTCTTCTCTCCTTTTTCTCTCTTCACTCTCTCTCACCCTCTCTCTGCGCAGCCATCCTGCTCCGCCGTCGGAAATCGCCCACCGGCGGCAGCCCGCCTCCAATTAGCCCCAAAATCGCACCATACAATTACCTCAACCCCCTCTTTCTAAATCTCCAACCCAAATCCCTCAAAACCCATTCAAATTCCACGATTTTTAGATCTACGAAACCCCATCCGCCTCCTATTTTCCCAAAATCAAAGAAACTCCGGCCACTATCACCTTACAACACATACATGAATGAATAGAGCCCCGCGAGACCTATCATTTCCTACATATTTCACCCCAAAAAACTGGACCACCGCCGGCCAGTCATCCCCCGCTGCCGCGACCACCCCAAGGTCACCACTACCTCATTTTTCTTTAGCCCACTCGACCCAAAGACTCAAGTTCCCTTCTAGTATGATGCCAAAACTTACTTGTTTTGGGGCATTTTCTAAAAGGGAACTTGTCTTTCGGGGTCGGACAGTCACTTCTTCGCATCTCCGATATCTTCTCGTGGCTCAAACAACTTCAAGCACGCTCGTTAGGTATAATTATCATCTCTTTAATTAATTTTTGATTTGTTTTGTAGTAGATTAGTTTCTGATTTTTGATTTTTCTATTTTGGTTGTTTCTTGTTAATTAGAGTTTCAAGTTAGGTTTATTTAATTAGTTATCTCTATTTAGATTAGTTGTTTGTTAGATTGTTATTAATTTAAACATGATCTTTAGTATATTATTTAAATCGTTCACTTAGTTAGTCGATTGTTTAGTTGTTGTTAGTCGTTTGTCCAATTGTTAACGATGCTCGTTCTGTTTTGAGCATTTAGTTTGTGAATTTAGTTGTTTGTTTAGTAATTAGTTTGCACAAATTAAATTCATTCCAATCGAGTTGGTTTAAATACTTAGTTCGATTATATTTTTAGTCTCGTTTATGCTTTGTCAGTCCATAGTTGTTTAAGTTTGATTTGTGTTGAGCAAGTAGCTTGTTGTTGATGGTTAAAATCTGAAGTTTAAGTTATTTTATCACAAAATAGGGTAATAGTAGCCTACTTTTTACTAGTAGGGTGGCTGAAATGATATTTTTTCTCCTTGCTTCTAACATAGCAGATTTTCAGGCTGTCCTTTCACCTTTTGGACAGATTTTGAACAGTGTTTAGCACACAAAGTCAGTCGTTTGGACAGACTTTTGGGGAACCAAAATCTGTCCAAAAATCTGACTTTATTTGCCTATTGAAAGGGCTGATTTTCTCATATAAAGGAGACTCTCTTACACTTAGAATACAGATCCTTATTCACTGAAAAAGGGATCACACACTCTATGACACTTGGATAACATCTTTAGAGTTATTTGGATACACAAAAACTTGAGAGAAAAATCAGCAGCTAAAAATATCTAATAGTAAGCTGAAATTGTGAGGTTTGTGAAGGTTTCTTAGGGTGAAAATGTTTTCAAAAAGATAAGTCTTTTAGAGCTTGTTCTGGGCTTCTACTCTAAGATTTTTGAGTTGTTCAAACGTTCATCTTACTGCTGTTTCCTTGATGTTCTGCTGCTGTGTCTTCTCGCTTTTCACTATTGTATCGTATTTATGCTCTTCAGGTAACTTTTGAACCTTTGTAATGTAGATTTTCATAACAATAAACCAAGATTTGAACCAATTTTGACTGTTGGAATAGAGGTGAACTCATTTGTCCATTTGTTTAGCAACCATGTGAATATATAACGGCTAGTTTGAAATTTCTCCTTACATGTTAGGTGAAGCACCACTTTGTAGTCTTATTTAGTTATTGGAAAGATAAGCTACCATAGACTGACCACTGTGGATTGGATGTGAATATTTTTCTCTTTTTTCTTTTAAATTTTGGAGTTCCAATATACTGGTAGGTTGTTTGAGTCTTTGCTATCATTATATCCCTTTTGCATTGATAAAGTCCCATTTGAACTATGAAGCTATTTTATTAAAGGAGACAACTCATTTGCCTATTTCTTTCTACTGTGCCAGTTTAAGCAAAAGTGAGCATTTAGAAGTTTTCATCAGTCCACTTTATAATTGTTAAGTAAAAAATTAAGGTTGTTATTAAATTAGAGTGTTTGTTAATGACAGAAGATAGCTATTTTATCCAAGTGAATGTCTTGGATTTAATTTTGACATATGGACTGTGACCAAATTTAGTTAAAGAAAATTAAGAGGCCACTGATCACTCTTGATGAGTGTAGGGAATAGCGTGCACAAATGAAATTAAATTTAATTAAAAGGGGGCCATGTTAGACCTTCAGTATACATGGGGTTGGTCTTAAATCATAATATATTGGGCTGAGTGTAATAAAATGTATATTAGCCCAATGCCAATAAATAAGCTGGTGGCCCATATTGTCTTAATAAGCTGGTGGCCCATATTTCCTTAATAAGCTGGGGGCCCATATTATCTTTTTACAAGTTGTTGGCCCATTATTTTCTTTTAATAGGAAGGTGGCCCATTTCCTCAAAAATGAATAAAGCTGGTCCAAACTCGTGTGTCGTGTTTTCTCCAAATAATAAATTCAAATCAGTTTATTTATTTGTTTATTTATTTATTATGTAACTAATTAGAATAATTTAATCACTTCCTAATTAATTTATTTAAACGCTAGGCAATTAATATGCGCACTTTGACTTCACGAAATCGCTTGTATAACGTGATATTTAATGTTCAATAAATTAGTAAAATAACCCCATATCATACCCCATTAGTTTTAGTTAATCTTTTGCTAAAATCGCGGATTCGCTTGCGTAGCGCGATAAGTGACTTTTAATAATTTAAAAAAATAATAATTTTCTAAAATGTAGTAATTTCTCAAAAGTACTACAAATAATTGATTGTCATGATTTCGAATTCGCTTGCGAGGTGCAATTATGATAAGTTAATTAATTTCGTTATTCGATCATGCATTCGCTTGCGTAGCGTGGTTATGACAACGTAATATTATACAAATTATTTTGTTTAATAATTCTAATAATCAAGAGATAAAAGCGGATAGGTAAAACATGAAAGTCATATAAATCACAGTTTGTCCAAAATTAATTCAAGCTAAGTTTGAAGTCAATACAGCGATCGTGCTAGAACCACGGGACTCAGGGAATGTCTTACACCTTCTTCCCGGTCAACAGAATTTCTTGCCCGAACTTTATTTTTGCAGACCGATAAAAATAGAGTCAAACATTCCTTTGATTAGGGATTCAAATAAAAGGTAACTTAGAACACCGAAAAATAAATTCCAAGTGGCGACTCTGTAAATAAAATAATCCCTACTCAAATTCATCACTTTAATTGGAAAAACTCTTTAACACACAATCCAATACACATAATATCTTTTTGGGGGGTAGAAAAGGGGTGTGACAGCTCTGGCGACTCTGCTGGAGAATAACCAGAATTCGAACTTGCACATGTTGACTTGTTATTTGGCTTTATTAATTTTGTATATATTACAATTTATTTGTGACTTGTTATTTGGCTTTATTAATTTTGTATATATTTCAATTTATTTGTGCCTAATCTGCTACTTGTTCACTTTTTACCGCTTTAATATTGTTGAACTGTACATATAAACTGTCTTCTCACGCACCCCCACTGAGTCTTCTTGAAAATAAAAATTGGGCATTTGCTTGACATAGCCCGCTGTCTTTGAGATAGCCGAGGTGCATGTCACCCGGTGAAGGATTTTTATTCACACATGTTTTAGGTAGGGAGCACCACCAGCTAAGCCGGAAAGCAATGCTACCGGTACGCTGCTCCTTCTCGGCTTGAGTTGTCCGTTGGAGTAAGTCAGTCTAGATACCTTTTCCAATAGGATTTAAACCTAGAAGAACAAACCTCATGCAGGATATCCCTAGTAGGTTCGCTTTATTTGCATCACATGCATTTGACTTAGCGAAGCTCGGCACAGGGGTCAGGTCCGTATAAGACAGGTATCCTCTTTGAGACCATCATGTTCACTTATGTGCTACTTGTTACATCATTTGGAAGGCTTGCTTGCATTGTTGACCGGCTTTAGAAAATTAGTTGAGCGGAATTATTTTAAAAAACAAAATAAATAAATAAATCATTCCCCTAGTTTAGTAAAATAATCCCTTTTTACTAAGATTTTGTAGTAGTCTGGCGTGAGGTGTAAAAATTAATTTTCATAAAATTCAAAAGAGAAAAATACTCGATTTCACCGAACTACGCGGGTTTGATTCTCACCGGATGTGAGTTACGTAGGCAACCTCCATCGGGTTCAGCCCACATTTTTCAAAAATAAAATGCTTTTTTGTTACCTTTTACTATTTTGTCCTCGTATTCCGGCCGTTTTGCCAAGACAACCTTTGAACCTCTCCCGGGACTACTGAAAGGCCGTTTTCGTAAAAATATCCTTTTAATTTATTTTGTCTACTTTTTATCATTTTATCCCTATATTTGGCCTTTTTGCCGAGACATCCTTTAAGCCTTCCGTGGATGTATCAGAGGGTTGTTTTCGTAATAATAGCCATTTTTCCTACTTTTATCATTTCACCTTTTGTGTTGGCTAATTTCAAAAAAAAGAAGATCAAGTCTTATTACCTTTTTATCTTTTGCATATAGTTTAGGTAAGTCATGACCCCATTTTATCTTATTCTTAGGTTCACCATGAATTCTCCACAAAGAAGCAGTCAGAAAAGGGTAAGGGACGAGACACCTCCTATGTTCTTGATCAGAGATAAGACCCCTAGTAGTCTCCGAAATTGGTGGCTTGGTTTTCTACATGGGAACGGAATCAAGTAGTTAAGCACCTCAGATTCCTCCCAAACATCATGGGAATTAAGCCTAACAGAGATTTAATCGAGTCCCTGGTGGGTTTTTGGGACCCCGCAAAACAATGTATTCAGGTTCAAAGATTGTGAAATGACGCCTACATTGGAAGAATTAGGTGGGTTTACCGGATTGGGGAGAGTCCTTCGTGGGAAAAAGCCTGATGCTCCCAGAAAAGTTGGTGTGAACAACTTTTTGAAAAGGTTATGCCTCCGTCGAATTCCAATGGGTTGCTTGGACGAAGGTTGGGTTCCGCTGGAATATTTCTATGACAAATTTGGGGACGAGAAAGGGTTTGAGAACTTCTCGGGCACAAATTTGTCAACTAATTGAGTTACGACGCCTGGAGGGAGTTGAGAATCTTCGCGTTCATGATATAATTTCTAGGGACCATGGTTTTCCAGAGCCTGGTGGGCGCATCAGAATTCGATTGGCTGCGGTGGTCTCGTATTTGCAAAGTAGTGAGGATCATACCATTCTTCCCATAATTCTGGGAGATATTTTTCAAGCTTTGACCCGTTGCCAAGAGGGTAAAGATTGCTTCGAGGGATGCAACATTCTGTTGCAGATGTGGTTCATAGAGCACTTTTATCATCATCCAATAGTAGTAAATTTCAATTATAATTGGCTAAATTACATTGGATGTCACCCGGACAGGGCCGCGAATTGTAATCTTCCAGAGGGGGTGAGGGCCTAGCGAACATTACTTGGTTCATTAAGTGCTGATAGAATCACTTGGAACTATTATTGGTTCCCTTCTGCTAGGGTCATGCATATGTCGACGTATCGCCCGTTCTTTATACTCATGGGTTTCCTAGGCTTCCAACCCTACGCACCCCTACGTGTCATGCATCAGCTGGTAAGAGAGCAAAAGAGGCCCCCGATTGAAGACATGCATCCCTTTGTGTGGGAGTTCAAGGGAAAGGAACTTCCAAGGGAAACATATGCAAAAAAGGTTTGGTTCGGTGGTCGATTTTCTAACTTGGATGAGATGGTAGCTGATCGTGAACGTGGGGAGGTAAGCGTCGCATACCTTAAGTGGTTTCACAACCAGACTATCCCGGAGCAAAGGCCAGAAAGAGCCATACGGAACGCATTTGATTAGGAGAAAGAGATCTAGGCCAGAGTTAGAGAAACCGGAAGGGAAGTGGAACAAGAGTACCAATCTTGTATTAACATTTTACAAGAAGATAAGGGCATTCTGGAAAAAGCTATGGACATACAACAGGCTGATTTTAAGCGGGAAAAGGCTCAGTGGGCACAAGAGTGGCGAGCACTCAAAGCTCAATTTAGACAGAAAAACGTGATCACTACCGCTCAACAACATGAAGAAAGAGAAGCCGAGTTTAAGGTGGTCCGGGATCATGAGCGCAAAGGTTTTGCTCTATTAATCCAAGGTCTGAGGGATCAGATAGGGGGAGTTGAGTCAAACAAGGAGCGCCAGATTGCGGAGTTTGAAATAGAAAGACATCACCACCAAAGTATGATCAATAGGTTTGAGGGAGAGTCACTAGAAACTCGGCGCCAGAGAGATATGTCCTTGGAGCACGAGCATGATGCGCTGGATCTAGCTGAGACACGTCGTCAGCAAAATCAAGAGTTGCATTTGGCTCAGGAATACATTAAGGGAAAGATCCTCGAGGTAGTC
The DNA here is from genome assembly GCA_000715115.1 of Nicotiana otophora. Classification (NCBI taxonomy): domain Eukaryota; kingdom Viridiplantae; phylum Streptophyta; class Magnoliopsida; order Solanales; family Solanaceae; genus Nicotiana; species Nicotiana otophora. The sequence continues at coordinate 17,205 of AWOL01S0018680.1, read as the reverse complement.
ACATACACCTCCCGAGCATGCAGGAGTTTCCAGGGAATGACGCCTGAGCGATTTGCAGAAGTATCATTGAACAACGCCCGTCACATATCTACAGACCTAGAGAGTATATATCGCGATGTTGGGAGTCAGCCGCAGGAATAAGTGCTTTGACTACAGGGATGCCGTTGGGAGTCTGTAAGAGTCTTTTGGTGTGTTAAGTATTGTTGTTTTATTTTTTTATCTTAAAGAATCTGTTCTTGTTTAGATGTTCGTCTTTTGGTAATTTTTTTTTTTTTGGGTCTTGTATTAAAAATAAAAAATAAAAAAAATAATAGAAGTTAAAAATCAATGAAAAGATTGGGTTTCAGAAAAATTCAAAAATGGTCATGTCCCTGAACTACGTAATGATCTGATTCATGCGACGACATGATACGTAGGCAACCCACAAAAGGTTCGATCAAAATATTTTTCAATGATTCTAAGATGAGGGATCAAAATGAGGTGTGAGTGAAATGTAAAAAAAGGGGGGGAGAGAAGAAGATAATAGCGTCAATAAGAAGCAACCTGATAGCTGGAATGAAACATGAAGCCTCCAAAAGCATGTTAGAAACAGTGACAATGATAGGAGCATGGCATATTACATGTGATTCATATCTATAAAATGCTTAACCCTAACATGTTTGCTGTCTCTTATATAGTAAGCTTAAGGTGGTTGGTTTGTGGTGAAACTGGCAACATACCATTACTTCACCAGATCTAAGGGAATAGTAGTAATGGCCAACGATGATGAGATCGAGCTGGTCAGTGACGACCCCCAGGGTCAGTCAGTTGAGCAAGAGTCAGAGGAAATAAGAAAATTGAGACAACAATTGTCTGATGTATATCAAGCTTGGGTGTCTGGTCAGCCTCCACCCCGGGGTCCCTCAAAGGGAACTTCCATCGTACCCCTGGCTACTCAACCACCGCTCCATGCAACGAGTGACCATATTCTACCACCAGGGTATGTTCCAAACAACAACCTCCACGCTGCTCCTGGTACCTCTAATGTGCGACCTCTAGTCGCACCGGTCAGGAACACTCCTCTAGTCGTGTCTGGTGCACTGGTATACACTATCCCTCCACCACCTCCTGTGACGAGGCCAATCAACGATCCACTATCTCATGTTTATGATGGCCAATATTACTCTCCAAATATGGCTTTCAGGGTCTCGACTCCATATAATCAGACTCCTCAGTACGAGTCACCAGAGGAAAATAAAACATCTGCCAAGATGGTTGAGCCGGATAAGATGGACAGGAAAATGAAAAGTCTTGAATAGAACATAAAGAACATATAAGGACTAGGTGGTCACAAAAGTATTTTGTTCAGTGATTTATGCATGTTCCCTCACATCCATTTGCCACCGGGGTTTAAGACCCCCAAAATTTGAGAAGTATGATGGACACGACGACCCTATCGCCCACTTGAAAAGGTATTGCAACTAACTGAGGGGTGTAGGTGGAAAAGAAGAATTGCTTATGGCTTATTTTGGGAAAGGTCTTGTGGGGGTAGCCTCTGAATGGTTCATTGACCAAGATATCTCTCACTGGCATATCTGGGATGACACGGCCCAGGCCTTCGTCAAACAATTTCAATACAACATTGATATTGTGCCGGATCGTAATTCTCTATCCAATATGAAGAAAAATCTGACTGAAAGCTTTAGGGAGTATGCAATCAAGTGGAGGGAGCAAACGGCTAGGGTTAAGCCACCCATGGATAACCACGAGTTGATCACTATTTTTCTGGAGGCCCAAGAGCCTGATTACTTTCAGAACATGATGTCCGCAATGTGTAGACCTTTTGCGGAAGCAATCAAAATAGGAGAGATGGTCGAAAATGGCCTCAAGACTGGCAAAATTGTAAGTAAAGCTACTCTCAAAGCCACCATCCAAGCTATCCCAAATGGGTCGGGAAGTTTGGAAAATAGAAAGAAGAGAGATGAAGGGTCCATGATGACTTCGGGATCCAGGGAAGTTCAAAAAGGGGAATCGCACCCTTATGTGCAAGTTCAGCAGGGGCAATCCAGCTACCCTTAACATTATTATCCCCCCCCCCCAATTACTTAGTACTCTGTGGTCCCACCACAGTATACAGTGTTTAATGCTCAATCCTATGCTCGGCCTCCCAATCAACAGGTACAGGCACCAACTCAAAATTTTTGGGCACCTTACAATGCTCGTCCCAGGAAGGATTATGGTTGAGAGTAGAGGCTGGTGGAAAATTTCACTCCATTGGCTGAATCATACTCTAGCCTATTCTAGAAGCTAAAGCAGATTGGCGTGATTGGACCCATCGCTCCCCACCATATGCATCCCGAGTCACATGGATTTCAAGAAAATGCTAGATGTGAATATCATTCAGGTGCCCCGGGGCATAGCACTAATGATTGTTGGACTCTAAAAAGAGTCGTAGAAAGACTCATTGTTGAAAAATTGATTGTAGTGACGAATGGCGAGAACCCTCCTAATGTGACCAACAACCCGTTTCCAGTACACAATGATGTTCATTTTGTGGGAATGATTGGCCTAGATCAAGAATACAAGCCAGTTGGTCAAGCAGAAATAACAGTGGGAACGATTCAAGAGGGAACCAAACTGGAAGTAAGTCCAAGCTGAGATGCACCGTTGATTGTGAAAGGCGCTTAGAGCTCAGAGAGGATAACTTTATTTGTTCCAAAAATCTCGAGGTTGGAAGCTCGCTCCAATGTTCGAAGCCCAAAGTTATATGTCCTTGGAGGTCACCCCATCACAAAGCAGAATCAGGGTGGTACGACGGGCATAACAGAGCCGATCATAATCAAGCCTGCCACACAACCCCGTATAACAAACACGAAAACCATTCCTTGGAACTACAACAAAACTGTAATAACCTACAAAGGCAAGGAAATCATTGAAGAAGTGGGGGAAACTGGAGGTTTGACTCGATAAGGGAGGTGTTACTCTCCAGAAGAGTTGAGGAAGACCAAGCAAATCAGAGAAGGCCAAATGCCAATAAAGAAACCGATCACTAAAGAAGAGGCGGAGGAGTTTTTGAAAACGATAAAAGTTTAGGATTACTCAATCATTGACCAGCTGAGAAAGACTCCTACCTAAATCTCTCGGTTATCTCTGCCCATACACTAAGGAGAGCATGCCCGTGTACTAATCAAAATCCTGAACGAGGCACATGTCTCAGAGAAGACCACTGTGAATCAATTAGAGAAGTTGGCCAATAGATTGTTTGAGGTAAACAGAATTTTATTTACTGATGATGAACTTCCTGAGGAGGGAGCCGGGCACAATTGGGCTTTGCACCTAATTGTCAAATGTGAGGGGCATTATGTAAAGTGAGTCATGGTTGATGAAGGCTCGAGTGTAGATGTATGCACTCTATATACCTTGCAAAGCATAAAGATCAATACAGATAGAATCCAACCCAGCAATGTTCGCATCCGGGCTTTTGATGGCTCAGCGAGAGATATCATTAGGGAGATCAACCTCACCATGACGATTATGCTTGTTGATTTTGAAATTGTCTTCCAAGTAGTAGACATGGAAACTTCTTATAACTTTCTGATTGGAAGGCCATGGATCCATACGGCCCGAGCTGTGCCATCAACCTTGCATCAGATGCTCACATTCGAGCATGACATGCAAGAAATTATTGTTCACGTAAAAGACGAGTCATCCATTTATAAAGACCCGTTAATCTCATGTATTGAGGCCAAGGAAGGATGTGAGTCTATTGTCTATCAGGCTTTCGAAGTGGTTTCTGTGGACCATGTCGAGGAAAGAAATCCTATTCTGCATCCTCGTCTCTCCGCCATATCTGTAATGGTGGCTGCACTTATGATGAGACAAGGTTATGAGCCAGGAAAAGGCTTGGGGACATCATTGCAAGGAATTTCAGAACCCATTTCTCCGTTCAGTAACAAGGGTACTTTTGGTTTAGGCTTCAGGCCAACACAAGAAGACGAAAACAAAGCCAAGCACCACAAAAAGTATGGATGGGTCTTGCAATAACATATCCCTCACATTTTCTACACTTTTGTCAAGCACCACTCCAATAGGGTCAAAATTCCTCGGTGCACGCAAACATTAATGAAATTTGCCATAGCCTCAGCCAGATGTTTTCTGAAGTGAATATGATTCAGGCTGGTGAAGGCACTAGTCGTGACAATATGCAACTAATTGGCCTAGACACCGTGCTCAACAATTGGGAAGAAACTCCTCTCCCCATAAGGAAGGAGTCTTGGTAGTTTGCTTTTACAGCTTCTTTTTTGTACTTTGGGTTACTTTCAGGGTTGTAATCCAAACATCTCAGTATGATTGTTTTGTTGTTAACCCTTCTATCCTTTCGAATTCAATGAAATGCAGTTTAGTTTCATATTAAGTTTTTTATCTTTTCCTTTACCTAATTCCTGTTATTTTGTTTCCATTTCAATTTTGTTAATGATTGCTTTAATAACATGACATGCATGCAGAATTCACGCCCAGATCTTAAAAAGCTGTCTAGTTTCGAAATAATGCATCAAAAGGTTGAGTATAATAAAGATGAGGTTGTTTAGGAAATAAAAAGAGAGTTGGAACAATTTTAAAACAAGCCTAAGCCCAACCTCAATGAAACTGAGCCAATTAATATCAGAAGTCAGGAAGAAGTTAGAGAGACAAAGATAAGCATTCACGCTGAACAAAAAATCAGAGATGCCTTGATTCAGCTTTTATTTGAATACAGAGATGTGTTTGCTTGGTCTTATGATGATATGTCAGGTTTAAGTGTTGATCTAGTGGTTCATAAGCTTCCCATGTATCCTGATTTTCTACTAGTCCAACAAAAACAACGAAAATTTAAAATGGACATGAGTGATAAAATCAAAGAGGAAATAATGAAGCAATCGAGCGCCAATGTAGTCAAAGTCGTACGATACACCACCTGGGTGGCAAATGTTGTGCTTGTGCCAAAGAAGGACGGAAAAACCAAAGTCTGTGTTGACTACAGTGACCTGAACAAAGCAAGCCCAAAAGATAATTTTCCTTTACCAAACATCCACATACTTGTAGATAATTACGCTAAGAATGAGATACAATATTTTGTGGATTGCTATGCCGAATACCACCAGATTCTAATGGATGAGGATAATGCAGAAAAGACCGTTTTCACCACTCTGTGGGGTACCTATTGTTACAGGGTCATGCCACTCGGTTTAAAGAATGCAGGGGCAACTTACATGAGGCCCATGACCACCATTTTTGCACGACATGATGCACAAAAAGATTGAAGTATATGTCGATGATGTCATCAGAAAATCAAAGACACAGGCCGATCACGTGCACGATTTAAAACAGTTCTTCGAACGGCTTCAAAGGTATGACCTTAAGCTCAATCCATCCAAGTGTGCATTTGGGGTTCCATTTGGGAAACTCCTAGGTTTTATAGTCAGCCGTAGAGGCATTGAATTGTATACATCTAAGATAAATTCCATTCGAGATCTGCCACCCCCGAAGAACACAACAGAGGTCATGAGTTTGCTCGGGAGGTTGAACTACATCAGTAGGTTCATTGCTCAACTCACAACCACATGCGAGCCTATCTTTAAGTTGCTGAAAAAGGATGCTGCTACCATGTAGACAGACGATTGCCAAAAAGCTATTGACAAGATCAAAGATTATCTGTCAAAACCCCCTGTACTGGTCCCACCTGAACCTGGTAGACCTTTGTTTGTATATCTATCGGTGATGGATAATTCCTTTGGATGCGTTCTGGGGCAACATGATGCGACATGCAAAAAGGAATAGGCAATCTTTTATTTGAGCAAGAAGTTCACCAATTACGAGGTTAAGTACACCCTTTTAGAAAGGACATGTTGTGCCTTGACTTGGGTCGCTCAGAAGCTGAGGCATTATCGTTTGGCCTACACTACATACCTCGTATCCAGAATGGATCCCTTGAAGTACATCTTCCAAAAGCCAATTCCCACTGGCAGACTCGCAAGATGGCAAATCCTGCTCACAGAGTTTGACATTATCTATGTCACTTGCACCGCAATGAAAGCACATTTTTTGGCAGAGAATCCAGTTGATGATGATTACAAGCCACTTAGCACATACTTCCCAGACGAAGAGGTCAACTCAATAGAGGGAGTAGTTCCGAACGACAATTATGTATGGAAAATGTATTTTGATGGGGCTGTCAATATCAAAGGAGTTGGGATCGGGGAAATCCTCATCTCACCTATTGGACAACATTACCGTGCAATGGCCCGACTTCGGTATTTCTGTACCAATAATACGGCATAATACAAAGCTTGTATCATGGTTTTGAAAATGGCCCTCGATCTGGATGTGCATGAACTATTAGTTATGGGAGATTCCGACTTGCTTATCCGGCAAGCCCAAGGCGAATGGGAGACTCGAGACATCAATCTTATTCCATACAGACAATGCGTATAAGATCTGATCAAAAGATTCAAATCCATCGAATTCAAGTACATTCCCAGGTCTCACAACGAGCTAGCCGACGCCTTGGCTACCTTAGCCTTAATGCTCCCTTATCCGGGCAACACTCATATCGATCCACTAGAAATCCAAGTTCGGAATCAACACGATTACTGCAATATAATAGAGACACAACCAGATGGTGAACCATGGTATCATGACATAAAACGATTCTTGAAAACAAGAGAATACCCAGAGCATGCCAAGGGAGATCAAAAAAGAACTATAAGGTGGCTCACCGGTGGTTTCTTCCTGAATGGGGAAATTTTGTACAAAAGGACCCAGATTTGAACTTGTTGAGATGTGTAGATACCACAGAAGCTGAGCGGATCATGAGTGAAGTGAATTCGGGGGGTATGCGGACCTCACATGAATGGATATGTTTTGGCTAAGAAGATTCTGCTGGCAAGGTATTACTGGCTTACAATGGAGCGAGATTGCTTCAGTTTTGTTCGCAAGTGTCACCAATGCTAGATTCATGGTGACCTAATTCACTTGCTTCCTTCAGAGTTGCATCCCATGTCCTTTCCTTGGCCTTTCATTGCTTGGGGAATGGATGTTATTGGGCCAATCAAGCCAAAGGCTTCAAATAGGCATAGATTCATTTTGGTTGCAATTGATTACTTCACCAAGTGGGTGGAGGCCGTCACTTTCAAAGCACTCACCAAGAAAGCAGCGGTAGACTTTGTTCATTCCAACATCATCTGTCGCTTTGGTATTCCAAAGACCATTATCACTGACAATGTAGCCAATCTAAATAGTCATTGGATGAAGGAGGTATGCGAGCAATTTAAAATTGTGCATCGCCATTCTACCCCTTACTGGCCAAAAGCCAATGGAGCCGTTAAAGCGGCAAACAAGAACATCAAGAAGATTCTTAGAAAGATGATCCAAGGTTCTAGATAATGGCATGAAAAGTTACCTTTTTCTCTTTTGGGATACCGCACGACTGCTTGCACATCTGTTGGTGCAACTCCTTATCTGCTGGTATACGGAAAAGAGCTGTAATACCGGCCGAAGTCGAAATTCCCTCTCTCCGGATCGTTGTAGAATCGTAGATTGAAGATACATAATGGGTAAAGACCCATTTGGAACAATTGAACTCGATTGATGAAAAATGGCTAGCAACAGTAGGTTTTGGCCAATTATACCAGCAAAGAATGGCGCGCGCTTATAATAAGAAAGTGCGTCCACGGCACTTTGAGGTAGGCCAACTCGTTTTGAAATGCATTCTTCCACACCAAGTAGAAGCTAAAGGAAAGTTCGCCCCGAACTGGCAAGGACCCTACATCATCAAGAAAGTGTCACCAAAAGGGGCCTTGCACTTGGTAGATGAAGAAGGACGGGTACCAGACATGACAATTAACGCAAATGCAGTCAAAAGATATTATGTTTGATATATACCCACTGCAGAACTTTTAAGTATTATTTTCTCAAATCAAGATGACGAAGGATATTATTGGTATCTATTCCAAATAGGTGTCACAATTTTGTTAACCCTTTCGAGCCGTATTTATCTTCTTTGTTTTCCCTCTTTTGGAACCCGTGTACTTGTAAAAACAAATCATACAACAAACCTTTTGAGTTGAGTGAACTACGTCTGACTTGATTCCGAAAGGATACGTAGGCAGCTTTACCCTGGGTTCGGTCTCATCTCAACAAAAAAATCCATATTCCCAATACCCCAAAATTGGGGCAGAAGTTTATTCTATTTTGCGGTATTTTTATGTAAAAATGGTTCCAAAAGTTGTAATTTAGTTCAAGGTTCTTTTCACCTTTTCCCTGTTAGGAACTTCTTATCGATCTTTGAGCCAAAAGGGACACCTTTTGTTTAGACATAATTCCATTTTCGCTTTCAATTTCTCTTCTCATTTTTCCCATAATTTTTCTTTGAGTCCCTTTCGGTCTAATCTTGCATCAAAAGCAAAGCAAAGAAATGGTTGTAAAACTGGCTACAATATCGAGCACAATTTGGAGCATATACGACATTGACAGAGGCAGGAATCCATCTGTGATCTCTTTTAATAAGGCAGACAAAGTGTCTCAAAGAGACTGAAAAGGTCGCCTAAGCAAGACTTGCTTCATGTGAAAAGTTGATAAGCACTACAGACACAAATTGGTTCTAGGTACAAGACAACTAAGTTTGATTTTAAAGGAAAATTTCCTTGCCTTAGGGACAAGGATTAGCGGTACCATGGACATCCGGGTATGAAACAGCCAGGGGAAAAGTCAGAAAGACAATGTCTCCGGAAAGCGATACAGAGTATCCGACCACCTCGGTACCACACTGACAAAATTAGTTCTTTAACAACGGAATTGCCGTGAATTCAAACTACTCGGGGCATCAAGGCCACAAACCGACCACCACTTTAAAAACTCACAAAATTTTCTTTGTTTGAAGCAGGATCAAAGCAGTACAGAATGGTGATTCTCAAATGACGAATGTCACCAAACGTAAGGTCCTTAAAATCTCAATTTTTCATTTTATTTGCAACATGCATCACTACTGTTAATACCTCTCATTTTCGTAGCTTAACCCAGGTAGAACTTTTTTGCCTAGGGGGATCCAACTCATAGTTCCGGGTAGAAATACTCTTCGCTCAAGATGATTTACGTATCTTAACTCAAGTAGAACCTTTTCGCCTAGAGAGATTCAGAACTTTATCCGTAATATAGGGTACCAACCCCTGGTTACATTCCTTTTAGTAATACAGGGTACCAACCCCTAGTTACATTTATTTTCAGTAATACAGGGTACCAACCCCTGGTTACACTTCTTTTTAGTAATACAGGGTGCCGGCCCCTAGTCATATTCCTTTTAGTAATGCAAGGTACCAACCCCTGGTTACATTCCTCTTTAGTGATACTGGATGCCAACCCCTGGTTATATTCCTTTTAGTAATACAGGGTACCAACTCCTGGTTATATTCCTTCTCAGTAATACAGGGTGCCAACCTCTAGTTATATTCTTTTTGATAATACAGGGTACCGACCCCTGGTTACACTTCTTTTCGGTAATACAGGGTACCAACCCCTGGTTACACTCCTTTCAGTAATATATGGTACCAACCCCTAGTTACATTCCTCTTCAGTAATACAGGGTACCAACCCCTAGTTACACTCCTTTTAGTAATACAGGATGTCAACTCCTGGTTACACTCCTTTCGGTAATATAGGATACCAGCCCCTGGTTACATTCCTCTTTAATAATACAGGGTACCAACCCCCGGTTACATTCCTTTCAGTAATACAGGGTACCAACCCCTGGTTACATTCCTTCTTAGTATTACAGAGTGCCAATCCCTGGTTACACTCCTTTCAGTAATACAGGGTGCCAACCCCTGGTTAGGCTCCTTTCTGTAATCCAGGGTACCAACCCCTGGTTATATTCCTTTCGGTAATACTGGGTACGAACCCCCGGTTACACTCCTTTCGGTAATACAGGGTACCAATCCCTCGTTACATTTCTTTCAGTAATACAGGGTACCAAACCCTGGTTACATTCTTTCCTAGTAATACAGGGTGCCAACCCCTGGTTACATTTCGTTTCAGTAATACAGGATACCAACCCTTTATTACATTCCTTCTCGATAATACAGGGTGCCAACCCCTGGTTACGTTTCCTATCAGTAATATAGGATACCATCCTCTAATTACATTCTCTTTGGGCAACAGAAGTTACTACCCCTCGTGGTTGCATATCCTTACACTACTGTCTTTATCTTACTTTCAATAAATTAGATTGTTTATAGTTTTCTCTAATAACTCACAAAGTTTTCCTAGTGCCAAACTGAGGCAGAAAAATTTTATTCATTTTGTTCGTCTTTGATGACTTTACAGGACCCAGCCATAGAGCACAGATTCTGATGACTTAAAGGTTGCAGTTCCAATTCCCATCATAAGAAAGAAGTCTTTCGATCGCAAGATGGTTGGAGTCAGCTTTGATAATGTGTCAACAACTCGGCGCCTCAAGATCCATCATCTCAAATTCGGATCAGGAAATCAAGCAATCGAGAATAAGCCATAATATTTTCTTCAAAGAGCATCAACATCCAATCTAAGGTAAACACAAGCGAGCAGGTCAAGAATCAAGATTTGACTCCACAAGACACATAGATAGAAATTTTGTAACTCTTAGTTTGTAGACATATGTAGTTCTCTTCTCTTTTTCTTTTGATGTAAGCAGTAAGTAACAGTAACAACAACAACAACAACAATAGCAGCAGCAGTCTTAAGTCCAGTGTCCGGTAGTCCCAGCTACCAAAGTTTTCCAGAACTATACTGACCTGATTCCTTTATAGCCAGAGATATGTAGGCAACCTCGGAAGCAAGGTTCGGTCATATTTTTCAAAAATGCTTTCATTGGAGTGATACACGAGAAAAATTAGCTATGGCACTTACTTCATTTGCACGAAAAACTCTTCGTGTTCTCGAACAAAGAGGGGCAGTTGTAAATATCTAATTTTTGCTCTTTTCATTTCTTCTATATTACAATGTTTTTAGGTTTATTGTGTGTGTTTTTAGAATTTAGCATTAGATTATTAATTAATTTATTAAGGGGTTTAAAGGTTTGGATTAATACCATTTTCAGTTGCGTTATGCACAAATTAGGCCCAGTGTTTTAGCCCAATTCTGCCGATCAAGTCCAATTGTTGGCTTGCCAAGACCCGGATCAAAACGACGTAGTTTCATAATAAAACTATGTAGTTTTGTTTAATGAATCAAAGATCTAATCTCATCCATCCATGACCCTCTTGATCCAATGGCCACCATTCAATCTCTCTTCTAATATTTAAAACCCAAATTTTCAGATTTTGGCCCCCATTTTTGCCTTACCTTCTTCTCTCCTCTTTCTCTCTTCACTCTCTCTCACCCTCTCTCTGCGCCGCCACCCTGCCCCGCTGCCGGAAATCGCCCACCGGCGGCATCCCGCCTCCAATGCGCCCCAAAATCGCACCATACAATCACCTCAACCCCCTCTTTCCAAATTCCAACCCAAATCCCTCAAAAACCGTTCAAATTCCACGATTGTTAGATCTAGGAAACCCCATCCGCCGCCTATTTTTCCAAAATCAAAGAAACTCTGGGCACTACCACCCTACAATACATACATGAATGAATAGAGCTCCGCGAGACCTATCATTTCCTATCCATTTCACCCCCAAAAATCGCACCAACGCCATCCAGTCACCCCCCGCTGCCACGACAACCCCAAGGTCACCACTGCCTCATTTGTTCTTTAGACCACTCGACCCAAAAACTCATGTTCCCTTCTAGTATGATGCCAAAACTTACTTGTTTTGGGGCGTTTGCTAAAAGAGAACTTGTGTTTCGGGGTCGGACAGTCACTTCTTGGCATCTCCGACGTCTTTTCGTGGCTCGAACAACTTCTAGCACGCTCGATAGGTATAAACGTCATCTCTTTAATTAATTTCTGATTTTGTTTTTTAGTAGATTAGTTTCTGATTTTTGATTTTTCTGTTTTGGTTGTTTCTTGTTAATTAGAGTTTCAAGTTAGGTTTATTTAATTAGTTATCTCTATTTAGTTTAGTTGTTTGTTAGATTGTTATTGATTTAAACATGATCTTTAGTGTATTAGTTAAATCATTCACTTAGTTAGTCGATTATTTAGTTGTTGTTAGTTGTTTGTCCGGTTGTTAATGATGCTCGTTCTGTTTTGAGCATTTAGTTTGTGAATTTAGTTGTTTGTTTAGTAATTAGTTTGCACAAATTGAATTCATTCCAATCAAGTTGGTTTGAATACTTAGTTCGATTATATTTTTAGTCTCGTTTATGCTTTGTCAGTCCATAGTTGTTTAAGTTTGATTTGTGTTGAGCAAGTAGTTTGCTGTTGATGGTTAAAATCTGAAGTTTAAGTTATTTTATCACAAAATAGGGTAATAGTAGCCTACTTTTTACTAGTAGGGTGGCTGAAATGATATTGTTTTCTCCCTGCTTCTGACATAACAGATTTTCAGGCTGTCCTTTCACCTTTTGGACAGATTTTAAACAATGTTTAGCACACAAAGTCAGTTTTTTGGACAGACTTTTGGTAAACCAAAATCTGTCCAAAAATCTGACTTTATTTGCCTATTGAAAGGGCTGATTTTCTCCTATAAAGGAGACTCTCTTACACTTAGAATACAGATCCTTACTCACTGAAAAAGGGATCACACACTCTATGACACTTGGATAACATCTTTAGAGTTATTTGAATACACAAAAACTTGAGAGAAAAATCAGCAGCTAAAAATATCTAATAGTAAGCTAAAATTGTGAGCTTTGTGAAGGTTTCTTAGGGTGAAAACTCTTTCAAAAGGATAAGTCTTTTAGAGCTTGTTCTGGGCTTCTACCGTAGGATTTTTGGGCTGTTCAAACGTTCATCTTACTATTGTTTCCTTGTTGTTCTACTACTGTTTCTTCTCGCTTTTCACTATTGTATCGTATTTCTGCTCTTCAGGTAACTTTTGAACCTTTGTAATGCAGATTTTCATAGCAATAAACCAAGATTTGAACCTATTTTGACTCTTGGAATATAGCTGAACTCATTTGGCCATTTGTTTAGCAACCATGTAAATATATAACTGCTAGTTTGAAATTACTCCTTACATGTTAGGCGAAACACCACTTTGTAATTTTATTTAGTTATTGGAAAAATAAGCTACCATAGACTGACCACTGTGGATTGGATGTGAATATTTTTCTCTTGTTTCTTTTAAATATTGGAGTTCCAATATACTGGTAGATTGTTTGAGTCTTTGCTATCATTATATCCCTTTTGCATTGATAAAGTCCCATTTGAACTATGAAGCTATTTTATTAAAGGAGACAACCCATTTGCCTCTTTCTTTCTATTGTGCCAGTTTAAGCAAAAGTGAGCATTTAGAAGTTTCCATCAGTCCACTTTATAATTGTTAAGTAAAAAAATTGAGGTTGTTATTAATTTAGAGTGTTTGTTAATGACAGAAGATAGCTATTTTATCCAAGTAAATGTCTTGGATTTAATTTTGACATATGGACTGTGACCAAATTTAGTTAAAGAAAATTAAGAGGCCACTGATCACTCTTGCTGAGTGTAGGGAATAGTGTGCACAAATGAAATTAGATTTAATAAAAAGGGGGTCATGTTAAACCTTCAGTATACATGGGGTTGGTCTTGAATCATAATATATTGGGCTGGGTTTAATAAAATGTATATTGGCCCAATGCCAATAAATAAGCTGGTGGCCCATATTTTCTTAATAAGCTGGGGGCCCATATTATCTTTTAACAAGTTGTTGGCCCATTCTTTTCTTTTAATAGGAAGGTGGCCCATTTCCTCAAAAATGAATAAAGTTGGTCCAAATTCGTGTGTCGTGTTTTCTCCAAATAATAAATTCAAATCAGTTTATTTATTATTTAACTAATTAGAATAATTTAATTACCTCCTAATTAATTAATTTAAATGCTAGACAATTAATAGGCGCACTTTGACTTCACCGAATCGCTTGCGTAGCATGATGTTTAACATTCAATAAATAAGTAAAATAACCCCATACCATACCCCATTAGTTTTAGTTAATCCTTTGCTAAAATCTCGGATTCACTTGCGTAGCGTGATAAGTGACTTTTAATAATTTTCAAAAAAAAAAAGTAATTTTCTCAAATGTAGTAATTTCTCAAAAGTACTACAAATAATTGATTGTCATGATTTTGGATTCGCCTGCGAGCCGCAATTATAATAAGTTAATTAATTTTGTTATTCGATCACGCAACGTAATATTATCCAAATTATTTTGTTTAATAATTCTAATAATCAAGAGATAAAAGCGAATAGGTAAAACATGAAAGTCATATAAATCACAATTTGTCAAAAATTAATTCAAGCCAAGTTTTAGGTCAATAAAGAGACTGTGATAGAACCAAGGGACTCGGGCAATACCTTACACCATCTCCCCGGTCAACAGAATTTCTTACCCGAACTTTATTTTTGCAGACCGATAAAAATAGAGTCAAACCTTCCTTTGATTAGGGATTCAAATAAAATGTGACTTGGAACACCGAAAAATAAATTCCAAGTGGCGACTCTGTCAATAAAATAATCCCTACTTAAATTCGTCACTTTAATTGGAAAAACTCTTTAACCCACAATCCAATACACATAATATCTTTTTTTTTTTT
>AWOL01S0018679.1:18451-35211 GCA_000715115.1 Nicotiana otophora | reverse complement strand
AGATTACATATTATAAGTTATTAAAACCTATAGACATGGTCTCTAAGTGATTTAAGCAATAGGGGGAATGAAAACTATTGGGAATACTCAGAGTTACCCGTGTTTGCTCCTATTGGCATGCTTTCTAAGCAAGTAGCGGTATTTTATAGCTAGGTTCTAATAGTTGGTAGTTGAAAGCTGATTCTGTAACACTTCGTCCCTATAGGAATGTTTTCTAGGTGAGCGATAGATATAACAATAGCTGATGAATCAATTAAGAACCTATGGACATGATATCTAGATGATGACCAGTAGAGTATAAGCTAGTATAATCCTATAGGNATGTTTTCTAGGCGAGCGATAGATATAACAATAGCTGATGAATCAATTAAGAACCTATGGACATGATATCTAGATGATGACCAGTAGAGTATAAGCTAGTATAATCCTATAGGCATGGTATCTAATGAACATGCTGCCATTATGCAAATTGAAGGATGGTTATTGGCATTTGTTTCCTATAGGCATGAATAAATAGAGTATTTAAGCTCATGCTTTGATAGTAAAGAAGTTGTGCGAGTGTGTGATTCCCCTAATGGCAGGATTTCTTCTAGTGTACATGGAAATTCAAATAGCATATATGGCAGGTTAGATAAAATAACAAGTAAATCATACGAAACCTATAGGCATGTTTTCTACCATTTAATGCAAACATTGGAATATATAGTTTCCCCAATTTCACTAACACCCCAATTATTTATTACAGAAATATTACAGACCAGATGAGGAATATAAGTACAAATATTACACAAGAAATTATTGTAGGCCTACAGCAGGCCTAAAGGAGATACCCTGTATTGCCTGGGACTTCAACAAACTCCTTCTTCGCAAATAGCATGCCCAGATCCAAACAGGGGACTACGCCCATCAGCACAACCCAAAAGTCATAGAGGAACTCAAGCCAAACCAAACAGTCACAAATTGCCCATGTGACCCAAATATGGAATTACACAGAAATCACTTACACAACCCAGTTTGCAGATTATACAAATAATGTGAGGAAGAAAATCTAAATGCCAGACACAACTCAAGTTCCAACAGCAAAGAGAGTGATCGAAGAACCCCAAATCCTTGGGTGTCAGAGTTTACAAGGGTCTCAAATGGACCCCGAGCAGTGCTCACACTAGGAAGGTCAATATAAAGAGTTTTGGTGGCCTTGGCTTTCAGCCGGCCAAGAGTGATAGACTTAGAATAGTATAGGTAACAAATGAGAGTGAGATGACAATGATCAAGTGATCGAATTTGAAGTGGAGTACTTATATTTTAGAAGCAGACATAGGAGGGGTGATTAAACAAAGAACATACAAGCAAAGAGAATCAACAAAAAACTCAAGGGACGGTTGATATCACAAGTTCAAACACTTAGCATATTGGGTAGAAAATATTTTGTAAGAAGCAGGGGAATCAAGTTTTCTGAGACTACAAGATTAACATACAAAGGTGCACAATGCCAAACGAGTCTAAAGTAGATCACTAACTTAAATGATTTAAAGCATAGTGGTCCAAATTATGTTGAATATCCATCACAACACCGGAAAGTAGACATGCCAACTTATATCACTAAGAAAAAATAGTATCAAACATTATAAGGAAACCCACGTTAAGATGGCTACTCTAAAGGTCCCATCTATTCACCAGGGGATAAAGGATTAGGCAAACCGAAGACATAATAAGTGACAAAATAGCATGGGAGCAGGTCATAGCTAGAGTGATGGTCATAGATTAGGACACATTATAGATACGGCTCCGTTATTACAGTAACCCAGAACAAACAAGGGAAGCAAACTCATGCTAATTAGTAAATGTAAACATTCAGGTACCGACACATTAGGCTAAACGAACTTATGGTAGTCCAAATTATTCAAGTTAAGCATAAACATATCTCAGAACTTGTAGATTTAGGTAAGATCAAATGCAAAAGAATTTCAGATCACAAAATGAGTTCAATGTCAACAAGGCTGCAGATAGAGATGCTCTAGAAACACATTAGGTGATGAAATTTCAGAGTTATGAATAAGCAAATCATGAACACAGGAGAATAAAATTGCAAAAGCTAAGTAACTTACCAATTATCACTTGACAAATAGACAAACAAGAAAGAACAAACTCCACAATACTCGGAACATTAGCAAAGAGCAATAGAACCCATAATCTTAGTGTGTCAGAGTTCCCAAAGGCATCAAACGAACACCGGGCAGTGCTCGAACCAAGAAAAGTTGAATAAATCGAATTTTGGTGGCCTTGGCTTTCAGCCGGTCAAAAGCCAAAACTATAGAACAAGAGAATGAGAGAATAATAGAGTGACAACCTTTAGTTCTTTAGTGAAACTCATGAGAAAAGTCGATTTCAAAGGGTAATGGGGAGGGATTTATATAGTAGTAGAAATCAAGCAAATAAACAAGGAAACACTGTAAAATGAAATATAAATAAGGAAATAATAACATGCAGAATCAGTGTAATCAGATAGGAGAAAAATTAGGTAAACCCTAGTTCATGATGGAGAACCAAAAAATAGTCAAAACTCTCACTGAATCGAACCCGTACGACCTTGCCATGATGCATATGGATGAAATATCGTCCAAATACCGGAGGGTGAAGCTGATCTCCCTTGATTTGGAGATTGATATTTGTGAAAAATGGAGCAAGTACTGTGTAATACCGCAAACAAGCGACCGGTAGCGAAGGAACATAAGTATGTTAAGTAAATAACGGGTGAATCCCATTGTTAACGGGATTAGGAGAGGAATTGGTGAAGGGTGGCTGTTAGGGTTCTTTAGAGAAGAGGGGGGATTCTAGGGATTTTAGTGCGGTGGGTCGGTAAGAAATGGGCTAGGGTTTTGGGCAAGGGGGAATATAAAGAAACGGGTAGGTGTGCTCTGGCCGTTGATCCTTTGAGATCAACAGCCAGGATCACAAGGGAGACAGGGCGGGTTATGTGAAACCGGTTCTGTTTGGGTTGATATTAAGGGGTCATTTGGATTGGGTTGTTGAAGAGGAGAGTGAGTGGGCTAAGTGTTTGGGCAAAAATTGGTCCAAATATTAGCCTAAAATTGGGTCAGTTTTTAATTAAGAGATTAAGGTGAAATAATTTAATAATAAATATTTAATAAAGTGCTATCTATGCAACTTAATACCTTAAAACGATAGTAGAAGATTATAAAAAATGTAGAAACTTATTTTGACCTTGAATAAAATGACAAACACAATAAAGTTGTAAAATATAGGATATTATTGCAAGGTTGTGCAAATAGCCTAAAATAGTAGCGTAAAAAATTAAGTAGAAACATTTGAAACAATGTGTTATGGATGCAAATAATAATTTTAGATGATTAAGTCATCACAAAATGATTTGAAGGAGTAATTAATAAATATTCAAGTAATTTAAATGTAAGAAAATCAATTTTAAAGCTTTAGAAATTATGTTAAATTATAGAAAATGCTTGTATAGATTTTGTAAACTAAATAATGATGCGAAATGATATTTGGAAGGTATATATGCTATTTGAGAAAATATGAGACAAAATTGGGTATCAACAACTGCCTCTCTTTACCCGAAAATGATGAAAGAGTTGTCGGGTAAAGAAAATGATGACCAATTTGGCCGAATTTAGTGAGGAATGATGTGATTTTAAAAAATTGAGGTCGAACCCCAGTTCCTGAGTTACCTACATATCCCAGGTGTTACGGGAATCATGCTGTGTGTAATTCTCGATCCAACGGTGAACGAAACCAATGGAGTTGTTATAGGAATGTTTGCATGTTTCGGAGAGGGTTGTTCTGGGTGTGATAGTATCAGATGAATTTATTCGAAGTCATGAATGTGAATATGAAATGTTATGATTGTGTCACAAGGAAGAAATCTGAACGGTCACAGAGTAAAAGGTAGGCAATTAATGGTAGTTGGTTACGTTTGAAACAATTGAAGAATGTGAAATTTGTGAAGGGAAACCGGAGAAAAGATTGCTCCCATTTGTAGAACGGTTACCTCCTGGATTACCAGTAAAACTTAAAACACGGTGCGTGCGAATATATATATATGAGTTATTGCGAGAGTTTAAACTTAATGCTAATCCCTTTGGACCATGACGGTGAGGATGATGTTCTAAGACCATGACGTACTGGGCCATGAAGCGTATGATAAGGGATTAGCAGGCCATGAAATGGTGTCCTCAGGCCATGAGGATGGTGCTTCTGGACTATGACGCATTTCAATAAGGATGTGCAATTTTGAGAGATCCTCAGGCCATGGAATGGTATCTCCCGGCTATGAGGATGATGCCTTTGGACTATGACGCCTTTGGACAAAATGGCAATGTTTCAGTCCATGCAAATATATGATGCCTGGTCATATGCGAGGACGAGACAAGACAAGGCTTAGTCTTGTGTGAGATGAGGGCGACGCTTAGCCCTAGATGACCAAAGGGATAGTGCTAGGTCTTCGGTAGCGTAGTGGAGATAGTCTCTAGTATCATGCAAGAAAAGGAAGTGCTTAGCCTTATGCAATTAGGGAGGCAATGCTTAGCCTCATGCAAGAAAAGAAGACAATCCCTAGTCTCGTGCAGGGAACGACGGTGCTTAGCCTTATGCAATTAGGGAGGCAGTGCTTATCATCATGCAAGAAGAGGAGACGATGCTTAGTCTCATGCAGGGAAAGGCAGTGCTTAGCCTCATACAATCAGGGAGGCAATGCTTATCCCTATGCAATTAGGGAGACACTGCTCAGCCTCATGCCTGAAGAGGAGACAATGCTTAGTCTCATGCAGGGAAAGGCAGTGCTTAGCCTCATACAATCAGGGAGGCAATGCTTATCCCTATGCAATTAGGGAGACACTGCTCAGCCTCATGCCTGAAGAGGAGACAATGCTTAGTCTCATGCAGGGAAAGGCAGTGCTTAGCCTCATACAATTAGAGAGGAAATGCTTAGCCTAATGCAATTAGGGAGGCGGTGCTTAGCCTCATGCCAGAAGAGGAGACAATGCTCAGACTCATGCAGAGAAAGGCAATGCTTAGCCTTATGCAATTATGGAGGCAATGCTTAACCTAATGCGAGAAATGGAGACAATGCTTAGTCTCATACAAGGAAAGGCAATGCTTAGCCTTATACAATTAGGGAGGTAGTGCTTAGCCTCATGCAAGAAGAGGAGACAATGCTTAGTCTCATGCAGAGAAAGGTAGTGCTTAGCCTTACGCCATTAGGGAGGCAATGCTTAGCCTCATGCAAGAAATGGAGACAATTCTTAGTCTCATGAAAATAAAGGCATTTCTTAGCCTTATGCAAATTAGGGAGGCAATGCTTAACCTCATGCAAGAAATGGAGACAATGAAGATTTTATTAAGATGCGACCAAACCCACAGGGCTGCCTATGTATCCCCTCTTAAACGGGAATCAAGTCAAGCGTAGTTCAGTTACATCAAGTGAAGAAATGTAAACAATCCTAAACATAGTATCTCTTGAATGCGTCTGAGTTGATAGGTTTTGGCCAAATCTCTACGTCTATTTCTGCAAGTATGAGTGCTCCTCCTGTTAATACTCGATGAACCATGTAGGTACCTTGCCAGTTGGGTGAGAACTTCCCCTTGGCTTCATCTTGATGTGGGAAGATCCGTTTTAGCACCAACTGCCCCGGTGTGAATTGCCTTGGTATGACCTTTTTGTTGAAAGCTCTTGCCATTCTGTTTTGGTAGAGTTGACCGTGACATACTGCATTCATTGTCTTTCCATCAATGAGAGCCAGTTGTTCATAGCTGCTTTCTACCCATTTTGTGTCGCTGAGCTCTACTTCTTGTATAATTCTCAGAGAAGGGATTTCTACTTCGGCAGTAATAACTACTTCAGTGCTATAAATCAATAGGTAAGGAGTTTCCCAAGTTGATGTGTGAACCGTGGTACGATATCCGTGCAGAGAAAATGGCAACTTCTCGTGCCGTTGCTTGTAATTATCTACCATTTTCCTTAGTATCTTCTTGATGTTCTTGTTGGCGGCCTCTACAGCTCCATTCATTTGCAGCATGTATATCGTGGAATGCTTATGCTTGATCTTGAAAGTTTCACACATGGCCTTTATTAGGTCACTGTTGAGATTGGCCGCATTGTCGGTGATGATTGACTCTAGCATTTCGAACCGACCAACAATGCGATTCCGAACAAAATCTGCGATGACCTTCTTAGTTACAGCTTGGTAAGATGTGGCTTCGACCCATTTTGTGAAATACTCTATGGCCACTAGAATGAAGCTCTGCCCATTTGAAGTAGCGGGTTCCATTAGACCGATGGCATACATGCCCAAGCGAAAAAAAGCCAGGGTGCACTTCTTGCGTTGGGTTCATAGGGTGGCATTCGTATCATACCAGCATATATCTGGCATTGGTGATATTTCTAAACATACTTGATGCAGTTTGTTTCCATAGTCATCCAGAAATACCCTGCTCTTAGTATTTTCTTGGCTAAGACGAAGCCATTCATGTGCGGCACGCAAGTTCCGGCATGTATTTCCTCGAGCAATCTGGATGCTTCCTTGGCATCGACGCACCATAGTAACCCCAATTCAGGAGTTCTTCTATACAGAATTCCTCCGTTTTGAAAGAAATGGTTTGCTAATCTTTGAAGCATGCGCTTATGAGTATGGGTAGAGTGCTGTGGATATTCTCCATTTGCCAAATATTCCTTGATGTCATGGAACCACAGATTTCCATCGCTCTCTTCTTTAACATGAGCACAATAAGCTAGTTGTTTATGAGTTTCTATTGGGATACGATCAATGAAGTTCTTGTCTAGGTGTTGTATCATGGAAGATAGAGTTTCCAATGCATCTGCGAACTCATTTTGAATTCTCGGAACATGTTTGAATTCTATCTTTGTGAACCTTTTGATCAACTCTTGTACACAATGCAAATATGGAAATATTTTGGTGTTCTTTGTAGCACATTCTCCTAAAACCTGATGCACCAACCGATAGAAATCTCCAATTACCAACAGCTCCTGAACATTCATGTTAATGGCCAACTTGATTCCCAAGATGTAGGCCTCATACTCCGCCATATTGTTGGTGCATGGAAACATGCGTTTTGCGGATAACGGATAGTGTTGGCCGTTCTCTGATATCAAGACAACTCCAACACCAACTCATTTGAAGTTTTCTGTTGCATCGAAGAACATTATCTAACCATCATATGATTTGGTGATATATTCTTCCATGAATGACACCTCCTCATCGGAAAAATACGTTTTCAATGGATCGTATTTTTCGTCTACCGGATTTTATGCCAGATGATCCGCCAATGCTTGCCCTTTGATTGCCTTTTCAGATACATAGACGATGTCGAACTCACTCAATAATTATTGTCACTTTGATAGCTTACACGTAGGCTTGGGTTTCTAAAAAATGTATTTTAGCGGGTCCATCCTTGATATGAGATATGTCCATGTCAAAGCACAGCAGGTGCGTTCCAGCAAAGATTACCGGGCTTCGTAGGGTGTGAATTTCTTGCTCAGATAATATATCACCTGCTCCTTACTTCCAGTCTCATCATGTTGTCCCAAAACACAGCCAATATGTTTCGGCATCCTCATCATCCATCAAGATCTGATGGTACCCCACGAAGCAATCCACAATGAATTGGAGTTCATGTTTGGCATAGTTGTCCATCAAAATGTGTATATTAGGCAACGGGAAATCATCTTTGGGATTTGCTCTGTTTGTATCTCAGTAGTCAACACATACTTTGACTTTCCCATCTTTCTTCGGAACTGGCACGATGTTGGCCAACCAAGTCGGGTACTCGACCACTCTAAGAATCTTAGCTTCGATCTGCTTGGTGACCTCCTCTTTTATCTTCAAACTCATGTCCGGCTTGAATTTTCTGAGCTTCTGCTTTACCGGTGTACATGTAGGATTAGTAGGTAACTTGTGAGATACTATGATGTGCTCAAACCCATCATATCGTCGTAGGACCATGCAAAGATATCTTCATATTCTTTTAGGAATATGATGTACTCTCCTATCTCTGATGGTGATAGATGAATGCTTATGCATGTTTCCTTGATCAGTTCGGAATCCCCTAAGTTAACTGCTTCAGTTTCGTCCAAATTGGACTTTGGCTTGTTTTCAAAATTTTCCAATCTGATGATTTCCTCAGGTATCGTATCATCTTCCAGGTCTTCTGAATCACTATCCTTATGTTGTGTTGTCTCATTACATGCCACGGTCATAGATTCATTGGGATAGGTAATAATAATGTTGTAAAAAGAGAAAATGTAGAGAATATTAATAAATACGAAAAGTAGCAATGTATTTAATTGTAATATTTAAAATATTAACAAATGCGTCTCGATGACTCGAGCAATTATTTCAAATCAAAAAATTGAAAATGTCTCAAATGCTTAAAAATAATTGATGCTAATCTGCCAAGCTACCTAGGAACGCGATGGGCCCGGGATGGTGCAGTAGTCCAGTTTTTGAGAACTGCTCCTTTCGCCATGGTCTGAATGGTAAGGTCTTCCTACTACTCCTCCTCAACTATCGTAATGCAATCCATATCTTCTTCATCTAGAAACAGTTTCTTCATGCCAGCTAAGACTTCATCTTCCTCAGATCCCCACATTATGTCAGATTGATGAAATGTCTGGTGCAGAGGTGGTACTGGTTGATCCGGTGGATATTAAGGACCATGCCATGGCGGCGACCAATCCTGGTACTCTTGCCAAGTATGTTCATATCCGAGCACAAAGGTTGTTCCATGCCGCTGCGGTTGTACGGGTTTGGTGACCCCTTGGAGGTTTTTGCCGAGACCCTTGCCAGGTTCATATCCTGTCTATATTAGTACGCTTTCTATCTTGTTGCTCCACCATCGATCCTTTTTAATTGTGTTGACTTGCTTAATGTGATGGTATGTTTCTCCACCCAGCTTCTTCATATTCTCGATGACTGGAACGGTCTGATTGGTGTAGATTGGTTGCTTCCATCCCCATGGATAATCACTTCTTGATGATTCCATTCAAACTTCACAGTGTGATACAGAGTAGAAGCCACTGCCCAAGCGGCGTGTATCCAGGGTCGTCCCAATAATAGATAATAGGTAGCAGATTTATCCAGCACTTGGAACTCAACATCAAACCAAGTCGGGCCCATTTGTAGGTTGAGGTTGATTTCTCCAATTGTGGATCTTTGGGATCCACAATCATAGTCCCATATGTATATCGTGCAGCCCTTTACCCATCCTCTTTAGAGTATTCAGTGGGCATATATTGAGACTTGAACCCCCATCAATCAGGACCCTAGCGATGAACTTATCCTCAAATTGCACTGTGATGTGTAGTGCCCTGTTATGACTTAGTCCTTCTGGTGGTAATTCATCTTCGTGAAAGGTGATTTTGTGGCTTTCCAATACCTGCCCCACCATGTTGGCCATCTCCCCACTAGTGATGTCAGTGGGTACATAAGCTTCACTCAGCACTTTCATTAAGGCATTCCTGTATGTCTCGGAGTTTTGCAGCAGTGACAAGATGGATATCTGAGTGGAAGTTTTGTTCAGATGATCAAAGATAGTGTATTCCCTTGCTTGTACTTTTCTCCAAAGGTCATCAGGGCCAGTCTCAACAACAGGCGGCTTAGATGCAACATCCTTGCTTGTTCCTCCCAACTGCTCAGGTGTATAAACTCTGCCAGTTCTAGTCATGCCTTGTTCCGCACCTATTTCCTCCATTTTTGTTTTTCCTTTCCTCCTTGCTTCCACAACATAATCCTATAGGATATCATCAGACTTGTAAGATGGTGTGGGAGCTAGCATCACAGTAAAGGGTGTGGTTACCTCGACTTCAAATGGTGCTTTGGTTTGTACCACAACGGGTGTGCGGGTGACCAAAAGAAGTTTTACGATCATCGCCCTCTCAAATGAGTCCAGTTGACCCTTCCCAATCCCATTCCTCATCAGTCTTTATCACGTTCATTCCCTCACCTTTGTTATTCGTGAGAGGATTGTTATGAACATTTGGTGCAGCTTCCTTTGCCTGTATGACTTTAGTGTCGATTAATGTCAGAATCTTGTCCTTCAGTTTGTGACACTCCCCAATGGTATGACCCTTCATGCCTGAATGATAGGCACATGTTTCAGTCTCTCGTATAGTTGGTCTATGGGTTCAGCAATTGGGGTGTATTATTTAGGTGGTCTGCGGTCAAAGTTTGGTCATGGTTTTTGGGAATTTTGGCGGGCGGGTGGTGGTGAGTGATAATATGCGGGTTGAGTGTTATAGGTGTGGTAGGTGGCAGTAGGTCGTTGATATCTGGGAGTGAAGGCCGGTATGTGGGTGGAGGCGTTTAGTATATAGGTGGAGGTGTTTGGTAAGAGAGGGGAGACTTAGGACTCGGGGCCACCATTACAACACCCACCTCTTTCTTCTTCGAGATACCTCCCGTATGCAAGGCTTTATTAGTGGCCTGCAGTGCTTCGAAATTCGTCACCATCACACTTTTAATCCCTTCTTCTATTCTTTCTCCTAGCTTGATGATGTCGGAGAATTTGTGGTTCTCAATAACCATCAACATTTCATAGTAGTGCGGGTCTTGAGCTCTGACGAAAAACTTATTCATTTGTTCCTTTTCGAGGGATGGTCTTACTTTTGGAGCCTCAGACCTCCACCGAGTACCAAATTCACAGAAGGTCTCTGTTGGTTTATTTTTGAGGTTTTGAATGTACAAAACATCTGGTGCATTCTCGGTGTTGAACCTGAACCTTTCTATAAAGTCTGATGCCATGCTTACCTAGCTCACACACTTCTTCGGATTCTGGCTGATATACCAGGACAATATATCTCCTATGAGGCTTCGCATGAACAGTTTCATGTAGATTTGTTCGTTTTTGCCCACTCCTACAAGNTTCATGCGAAGCCTCATAGGAGATATATTGTCCTGGTATATCAGCCAGAATCCGAAGAAGTGTGTGAGCTAGGTAAGCATGGCGTCAGACTTTATAGAAAGGTTCAGGTTCAACACCGAGAATGCACCAGATGTTTTGTACATTCAAAACCTCAAAAATAAACCAACAGAGACCTTCTGTGAATTTGGTACTCGGTGGAGGTCTGAGGCTCCAAAAGTAAGACCATCCCTCGAAAAGGAACAAATGAATAAGTTTTTCGTCAGAGCTCAAGACCCGCACTACTATGAAATGTTGATGGTTATTGAGAACCACAAATTCGTCACCATCACACTTTTAATCCCTTCTTCTATTCTTTCTCCTAGCTTGATGATGTCGGAGAATTTGTGGTTCTCAATAACCATCAACATTTCATAGTAGTGCGGGTCTTGAGCTCTGACGAAAAACTTATTCATTTGTTCCTTTTCGAGGGATGGTCTTACTTTTGGAGCCTCAGACCTCCACCGAGTACCAAATTCACAGAAGGTCTCTGTTGGTTTATTTTTGAGGTTTTGAATGTACAAAACATCTGGTGCATTCTCGGTGTTGAACCTGAACCTTTCTATAAAGTCTGACGCCATGCTTACCTAGCTCACACACTTCTTCGGATTCTGGCTGATATACCAGGACAATATATCTCCTATGAGGCTTCGCATGAACAGTTTCATGTAGATTTGTTCGTTTTTGCCCACTCCTACAAGCTTTTCACAATAGGTACTCAGATGCACTTTTGGATCAAAATTTCCATCGAACATTTCAAAATTAGGAGGTTTGTACTCCTCCAACAGCTCTACATCTGACTGAATGCACAAGTCTTCATAATTCAAACATTCAATGCCTTTACCACCTTCGACATTCTGAACTCTGCTAGAGAGCTGCTTGAGTTCTTCCGCCATATTCTTAATAAGCAGGTATTTCTCGGTGTACTCGGGTATGTATAGGGTTTGTTTTGGGGTGTGGGGTAAGGTCACCACATATATTGGGTTGCTTTGGTGGACTCCGGGGATCTGGGCATAAGGGTGATCATTTGTTAAGTTTTGGAGGTCAGGAGTGGGTTGTGGTATATTCTGGTGAGTATGATAAATGGTAGTCTACAGGTATTTGGTTCGGTGGAGATGATGTTGTTACGGAGTTGGTATTGGAGGAGGATTAAGGTTTTGGGGAGGTGTAGGGTACTGATGTGGTGCAGGAGGGTTTTGTGGCGGGTTTTGGTCTTGTGCATTTTGTGGTGGTGCTTGGTTCTGGGTGTTTTGCTTTTGTTGGTTCATATCAGGTACATATAGAGTGAGAGAGAGGTTTGTCAAGTTCCGGTCCTGTTCAAGTTCTCCTTGTGGCTCCAGAATCTATTGTTCCAGATGTAAGACCAGTTCATTCTGTGCCGGGGTGCTCTAACCATCTGAAGTTTCAACGTTCTCAACTATAGTAGCATTGTCCTTCCTGATACCACTCAAATCATCCATTTTTCCTTTCCCTTTGCTTTTACCTTTAGGATCACTTGGTGGAGGAGGAGGTGGAGGACCTCTGGATCTAGTATGATATGCTGATGATGCCAGTATGCACGAACCAACCTTGGGGAGTGTGAATAATCAAAAGAAAGAAAAATCAAAAGGTACCCAAGTTAGTAAGGGTGTTGAAAGAATGCTTGTAGTATTAAAGATGTTTTGCAAAATCATGGAATAATTCGCGTCCTAATTTGGGGACCTCGTTGTGCCCGAGGTAGGCCTAAGCGACACATAGACTTGGAGAAAATTGATGCCAATAATTGCATCATTTAATTAATTTGAAAATGAGCCAAACCTTCACTAAATTGACAATAACAATAAGGTTACTAATGGCATTAAGTTTTATTACAATTAAAATCTAAAACTAGGCTAGAAAACAATAAAGGACATTATTTGCTAGTCTACTTGATCCCTGAAGGACCTTCTCCGTGCTTGGCTCTTTTGAATCCATCAATCAAGTTCCCCAAGTCGCGCATATCCAATAATAAATAAGCTTTTTCTAGATGCCCTCCTTCACTGACATCTGTGTTCTGACAATCCGCAAGCCTCTTTCTCATCTTTCCCTCAAGCTCCATCAATCCTTTTTCTAGATATTCCAATCTCTTGGTGGACTTAGTGGCGATTTCTTTCCATTCATTAATTGCCTCCATGACCACTTTATGTTGTTCCAGATGTATAGCTTCAAACTCAAAAACCCTTTTGCGAAGCCTTCTATATTTGCCTCAGCAGCATCATCGATGATCCTATTTTCCAAATTGACCCATGTCTTGACGTCTCCCGCTATATCATCTACCAACCATGATGGATAGAAATACACATGACCTGCATGTTACCTCTCTGGATCGATAGTCTCTCTTTACACAATGACTTTCTGATTCCACATATGTTGCGCCTCGAACTTGAAAGGAATGACGTCCCTTTGAAATATGCCTTGTACTTGACCATGTTAGAAACCCGAGGTATGACTTATTTTCTTCCTGCCTATCGCATTACCTTTATAGGAGCATAGGGATAAACGCCTCACAACCCCATTAATACCAAATGAGTAGTATCCTTCGATCTGATGATGAACTCATTGCGAGGAAACCACTCAAACATCCAATGTACCTTCTCGTCTGTCAGATTGCTGAAGAAACATACCCAACTTACAGCACTTCCGGGCTGTGCGAACCTATCTGGGATGAAGGTCATTTTCTTTGGATGGTGGTAAGCTATCTAGTCATTCAATGGACATTGCAGAAGCTCTTGATAATATTCTCCCCTCTAAAAGTGTTTTAATAACCAGACTTGCAATAATAGATTACAACTTTCAAAATGTCCGAACCCCTGCTTGCACCGATGTAGAGTGCAGTACAATTCAGCTAGGATCATAGGGATGATGGTGTATGTTTGCCCCTCGATACCTTCCATTAAAATTCTTGCAACCATAGCTAAACGAGTGTGAATCCTTCCCACTTTCATTGAAAAAATCAACAAACCCAAGAAGCAGATGATGAATACATAGATTCGGCGGTGCGTCCAACCTAGGGAGGTAATGGCTAGTTCCTCATGATGAAGACGGGATGACTTACTATGCCAACAATGCTCATAAAGGAACCCAAAAGGGATGTAGGATTTCTTTAAGCAAAGCAATTCTTTAGTTTTCTTAAAGGCCAACATCTTTAGAAAACCGCGAGGGGTGCGATTCTCTGGTATTAGTAACCCTGGACTATCTCATGGCAGCTTAGAAAAACCTCCTATTTCTTCTAAGAGAGGAGTCATTTCTATGTCATAAAATTGGAAGACCACTCTTTTCCCATCCCAGAACATGGTAGCATCCTCAATCAAGCTCTATTTGGTTGGGTATTAAGCAAATACGGAAAGTCACCAAGTACTCTTATCTATTACGTGGCACCTTCCTGAAGTTCCTTGAAAGGGCTACGTAAGGCTAAGCAATCGATGTCAGTGCGGTTGCTATGCACCAACTGAGGTCCTCGCCGTACACTAGACTAGATTGTCAGTGTCGTACGGGAAAACCAATGTCGTGAGAAATTGAGTAGCGAAAAATAAGCAATTGATGATGAAAGCTGATGATTGTATTGATGATAATGAAAGCTATTACAATAGTTTTAATGCTTGAATGTTTGAATGTTTTGGTCCCCCTTAATAATGCTTAAAACATATAAACCAAAGTTACATGAGTTGACCTAAGAAAGTTGTAGAAGCACACTGGAAATGAATGAAGTAAAACTACTCTATAATTACAATGAAAAGGACTTAGTCTTCTATGAAAGCAAGTCCGATGGCAGCAACTTTGTCTTGAGCATCAGGGTCTGTGCGCGCATTGCTGTTGGCGCGTACGGCACTATTTGGATCTACCAGCAACTGGGCGCTGGTGTTTGGCATTGGGTATCCGCGTGGGGCACTGTCTGTGCGTGCGGTGCTGTTGGTAACATGATGGTTTGTGAGCGCGACATTGTCGGTGCGTGCGGCACTGATGGCATTCGCCAGCTGCTGGGCGCTGGGACTGATTATCGGTGGGGCGACAGAGGCGAATGCTCTCTTGTCACTTGGCGCTGCAGAGACCACGGGGCCGATCGTGGCGCTAGGTGTTGGGAGGCTTGTCGGGATGCCATGGGGCACGTCCAAGGGATCATGGGTCGATGATGGAAAGCAGCCCATGACATTCTCCCCCACCTGAGTTGGCAACGTCCTCGGAGCCTCACCTGCATGATGATGATGATTGGTCAGGATCTTTTTGGCTGGGAGGTCTGTTCCCCTCAGTGTTGTGAGATGTCTTTCTGAATGATCTTCCATGCATTTCTGAAATGGCCTAAGGCGGCTGACATGGAAGACTGGATGGATTTTCCACCAGGCTGGTGTGTTCAGCTGGTATGTGGATTTCCTGATGCACCTTTCAATGGAAAAAGGCTCGATGTAGCTTTGCAATAGGTGAGGATATTGCGTCCTATTTGCACATAAGTTCCACCCCAGGGTTCTTACCATCACTTTGTCCCCTTCTTGATGTTGGGCAAAGCGAAAGTTTTGTTCGGCATACCTCATTGCCCTCTCTTGGGCGTTGACAAGATTGCTCCGCACTATCTTCAAAGTTTGCTCCCATTCTGTCGAGAAACTGGAAGCTCGATGAGATGATGGCATGTTTAGTGCATTCACATTTTGTCGGAGTAGCGGTTGTTGTCCGGTAATAATTTCCAAAGCTCTTTTGTTTGCATGGGCGCACTTTTGTGAATTGAAACACAATGGAGCAGCATCCAGAAGCTTCACCCAATGTGTTTGTGACCCGGTAGCAAATTGGTGGAGATATTCCTCTAGCATGTCATTGAACCGGTCTATTTGATCATATGTTTGCTGATAATGATGGCTTGAGATGTAACTCAATTTGGATCCGAGGCAACTGAAGAGTTGGGTCCAAATTTTGCTAGTAAAGCATGGGTCGCAGTCACTAATGATGTTGTTGGGCATACCGTAATGTTTGACAACATGAGAGAAGAAGAGTCGAGCTGTATCTTCTGCCGATATGTTCTGTGGGGCTGCGATGAAGGTAGCATACTTGGAAAATTGGTCTACTACCACCATGATGGTTTCATGATTTCTAACCTTGGGTATTCCTATTATGAAATTCAGGGAAATGCTTTCCCAAGGTCTCTGTGGGACAAGTAGAGGCTCCAAGAGTCCCGCTTGTGCTGAGTGATCCGACTTGTCCTTTTGGAAGGCTTGACTAGTCTTAACACAATGAGGTGCGCCATGAGCTGTTGGACACCGATGATGTGATGTTTGTTTGATGATGTTGAGGGCAGCCGGAACCGTGGGTTCAGGTATGTTGGTTCCCTCCTTTAACTACATGGCCGTGATGTTTCCAGCAGCCATCTTCATGGGTATGCACGGTATGGAGTAGGGTTTGGCCCCGTTGTCTCCCATCATTAGGAGCATGTTGGTATATGGTACCAGGATGGTGTTGGTCTGCCTGAGGAATTCCAATCCCACTATCAGTTCGAAGTCATCGATGATAGCTATGTGTAGGTCGAATATTCCCTTGTATGGGCCAAGCTTGATTGGCACTTCTTTGGCTATTCCACTCACTTGCTGAGATGGAGAGTTGATAGCCTTGACATGACCTTTGCATTTTTTCACTGCTACACCGAGGCGTTGCACCTGATTTGAGGCCAAGTAGTTGTGGCTAGCACCCATGTCTATCAATGCCCGAATAGGTCTGCCATTTACTTTCATGTCAACGAACATTAGGGTCCTCTTTTGTGATGTGGGAGGCCTCTCGCCCGCCTTTCCTTTCCCTTTCTTGTCGATTGGGAATGC
>AWOL01S0018679.1:4560-16698 GCA_000715115.1 Nicotiana otophora | reverse complement strand
GACCTTTGCATTTTTTCACTGCTACACCGAGGCGTTGCACCTGATTTGAGGCCAAGTAGTTGTGGCTAGCACCCATGTCTATCAATGCCCGAATAGGTCTGCCATTTACTTTCATGTCAACGAACATTAGGGTCCTCTTTTGTGATGTGGGAGGCCTCTCGCCCGCCTTTCCTTTCCCTTTCTTGTCGATTGGGAATGCGTTCTTCTTGCGGTTGCCAGCACTGGTTCCTGCTAAGGTATCATGAATGGAGCCAACAAATGCGTTAAAGGCCCCTACTTGTTCTGCGCTGACTGAGGCATCCTGATCTGACTCATCATCGTCAACAGTTTGTTGAGCATTGATTTGTGTATTGTGGCATTGATTGTTCCAATGTAGCCCACCGCAATGACAGCATTCTAATGGGGTCTTTCTCCCCTGATGGTTGTTGACTGATGTAGCACTGTTGCTGCTTGAGGAAGGAGTCTTAGATTTGGATGCACCTCGATCTCTTCCGTTTCTGTTGGGGCCACCGTTGCTAGGCTGGCTCCCATTGTATCCCCCTCGGACAGGCGGCTGGGGCCTATCCTTTTGAGTTTCTAACTGATAATCCCCAACGCACTCTGCAACTTGAATGGCCTTGGGCAGGGTAACTACCTGTTGTCTTTGCAGCTCCATACGAGCATGAGGTTTCAAATCTTCTATGAATGCGAATAGTTTGTCTTTGTCCCCCATATCCCATATGTTTAGCATGAGTGGGGAGAATTCACGCACGTAGTCCCGCACCGACCTGGTGTGGCAGAGGTCACGCAACTTTCTCCGTGCATTGTATTCCACATTTTCAGGGAAGAACAGCAGGCGTATGGCGGCCTTCAGTTCTGCCCATGTCTGGAGAGTATCTTCACCGGCCCTGATGGCTTCGTATTTGACTCGCCACCAGAGTTTTGCATCACCCTGAAGATACATGGAAGCAGTTGCTACCTTTTTGGATTCTTCCAACTGTCCAATGGCATCGAAGTATTGTTCGATGTCGAAGATGAGGTTTTCCACTTCTTTAGCATCCCAGGCTCCGTTGTATGGCTTGGGCTCCAGAATTTTCAGCTTTTGTGGCATGGGGGCAATGTTCAAGGAACCCCTGATGTGGTTTTCGCCTCCTTTGAGCAGGCTTTGAAGGGTAGCATTGACAACATTGAGCTGGCCTATCAAGTTGTCTATGGTTTGCTGCATGATGGTCAGTCTGTCTGCCTCTAGTTCCCGATGGGTTGAATCCTCGGCACGCTCCTATTGGAGGTCCTCAAAGTTTCCATGAATTTTGGTTGCCTTGACGGCAGTCGTTTCCCGGTCTTCCTCAGAGTCGTGACTGATGTTTGCTATGTCAATTTTGGCTTGCTGCATTCTGCAATCCAGGTCGTCCAACCTCTGCACTAGGCTGGCTTTTAGATCAGGCAACGTATCCACGATGGGCCGTAATGCGTCAACCGTCTGTTCTAGGGTCATGATGTGATCCCCGTAATTCACTATGGTCAGAAATGGTGATGATGATGGCAATGAGTTCCCTCGTCCGATGTTGAGCCTAGGCTCTGATACCAACTATTACGCGGCGACTTCCTGAAGTTCCTTGGAAGGGCGACGTAAGGCTAAGAAACTGATGTCAGTGCGGTTGCTATGCGCCAACTGAGGTCCTCGCCGTACGCTAGACTAGATTGTCAGTGTCGTACGGTAAAACCAATGTCGTGAGCATTTGAGCAGCGGAAAATGAGCAATTGATGATGAAAGCTGATGATTGTATTGATGATGATGAAAGCTATTACAAGATGCAATGCGGTGTCGGGGGGGAGAGACACCAGTACAGAGAATTGTTTGAATGCTTGAATGTTTGAATGCTTTGATCCCCCTTAATAATGCCTAAAAAGAATAAACTAAAGTTACATGAGTTGACCTAAGAAAGTTGTAGAAGCACACTGGAAATGAATGAAGTAAAACTACTCTATAATTACAATGAAAATGACTTAGTCTTCTATGGAAGCAAGTCGGATGGCAGCAACTTTGTCTTGAGCATCAAGGTCTGCGCACACATGGTTATTGGCGCGCGCGACACTATTTGGATCTGCCAGCGGCTGGGCTCCGGTGCTTGGCATTGTGTCTGCACGCGGGGCACTGTCTGTGTGTGCGGCACTGTTGGCAACATGATGGTTTGTGCGCGTGGAATTGTCGGTGCATGCAGCACTGATGGCATTCGCCAGTCACTGGGTGCTAGAACTGATTATCGGTGGGGCGACTGAGGTGCATACACGCTTGTCACTTAGCGTTGCCGAGACCACGGGGCCGACCGTGGCGCTAGGCGTTGGGAGGCTTGCCGGGACGCCACGGGGTGCGTCCAAGGGGTCATGGGTCGATGATGGAAAGCAGCCCATGACATATCACATAATTCTTGTCGCAAGGCGCAAGGTCTTTCCACCAGTCAAGTAACAGATGTGGGATGTTTTGGATCATGCCAATCCTGGGGACTTCATGCTTCATTTTCTACAAACAAATAAAGTTAGCCCTTTCCCCCTCCAGATACTACCACTTACACAATAATGATCAAAATATTGGTACATTTTCTCCAAGTAATGCACATAACATGCTAGTGTCTATTGGGATTGCAGAAATCCCGTCGGACTTTGGACAAGGCTTATATTAGCGGGGTATTACGTTAGCAACCTTCTAACCCGTACTAGGTTTAACATGATCAATGTACATTTGATATTGGAAAAAGGTTTCTAGAATGGCCTAGACTGGTACTCCCAAGTGGACAACTTGAGAGGGAAAGGCATGGGACTATCGATTGCAATGCCGATTGACTAGTCTACCGCAAATAAGCCTTTTCGATTTAAGAAAAAGGTAATTTTGGAAGAGCGCGGACACTCATCAAGCACCGCTATGTTGATAATTGGCACGAGTGGAGTATGATGTGGAGCATGCTTTATGCATAACTAACACATTGTCAAGTATTTGCATAATAAATATGTAAAAGCAGTAAATATAATAGTAATGAAAACATAGGAAATATAGAAAGGAAAGACAAAAGGAAAGAGTCAGTTTAGTTTGTGGAATATATGCAAGAATGTAATAAACCAAATATGGGAATAGGGATGGGAGAGGCATGATATGGCAGTCTTAGACAAGATGAAATGATGAGTGGTCATAATAAATAAAGGTGAACGGGAAAGGGATGTGCATGTCATAACAGATTTAAATAAATAAAGGTGAACGGAGAAGGGATGTGCATGTCATAACAGATTTAAATAAATAAAGGTGAACGGAGAAGGGATGTGCATGTCATAACAAGTGTAAAAAAATAAAGGTGAATAGGTGAAGGGATATGTATGTAATAGGAAATTTAAACAAATAAAGGTGAAGAAGTGAAGTGTATGTAATAAAGAAACTAATCCACATAAGTCAAGTGCATTATGGTAAGAGCCTAAGTGTAAATCCCCAGCAGAGTCGTCGTGTTGTCGCGCCCCTTTTTCTCTCTAGGGAAAGCGGGCTTCGATATGTGACAACTCTTTTGAGTGGGAGGTAAATTGTTAAAAGAAGAATAGTTTCCACCTAACAATCTTTAAGGTGCGTTAAGGAACCTATTATGCAGATAACTCTAATTGACTAGTCTTAGGCACTCATCGAGGTAAGGGCTCAAATTACCTCAAAGAGAAGATGTTAGGCACTCTTTGAGGTCCACAGCTGTGGGTCCCGGTCGAACTTAAGACTATGTGGATTATAATTAGGCAAGATGATTAAATAAGCAAAGAGAATAAAAGGTCAAAGAGTTTCATTATAACACAATCAGAATTGGTACAAATCTTACGAACTAGAAGGATTCAACTATAACGGTCTATATTAGATGACTAAGTGTATAAAGAGAAAAGGGGGGTCCTAAGTTTTTTAGCCTAAAGGATCACCCTGTGCAACATAAATAATACTTCACAACTCCTTTTAGATAGTAGTTCGTCCTATTATTCAGCAGGCACAGACTAACATCTCTTGCTACCCGATTACTATGTTGAAGTTGTTTATTTAACGTGTTCTAATTCAATTCCAGGTCGCATCCTATGCGTGCACTACTTATCCCATAGCTATGGTCTAGGAGGTGTTGGACCTCTATTTGGGTGGTTCTAGACTTTACTTAGGCTGCTCAAAGTGATAAAACCAAGCGACATTCAAAACATATAGGACTTCACTTAAGGATAGTTAAAGGCTCAAGTTAGCCTCCACACTTATACAACAAATGCACGCAAACAGATTTCTACGTTAAGAGTATCTTGTATTGTTATGCTGTTTATTGAGATTACAAATTATAAGTTATTACAACCTATATACATGGTCTATAAGTGATTTACGCAATAGGGGGAATGAAAACCATTGGGAATACTCAGAATTACTCGTGTTTTATCCTATTGGCATGCTTTCTAAGCAAGTAGCAGTATGTTATAGCTAGGTTCTAATAGTTGGCAGTTGAAAGCTGATTCTGTAACAGTTCTTCCCTATAGGCATGTTTTCTAGGCGAGCGATAGATTAATAGTAGCTGATGAATCAATTAAGAACCTATGGACATGATATCTAGATGAGGACCACTAGAGCATAAGCTAGTGTAATCCTATAGGCATGGTATCTAATGAACATGCTGCCATTATGCAAATTGAAGGATGGTTATTGGCATTTGTTTCCTATAGGCATGAATAAATAGAGTATTTAAGCTCATGCTTTGATAGTAAACAAGTTGTGCGAGTGTGTGATTCCACTAATGGCAGGATTTCTACTAGTGTACATGGAAATTCAAATAGCATATATGGCAGGTTGTATAAAATAACAAATAAATCATACGAATCCTATAGGCATGTTTTCTACCCTTTAATGCAAACATTGGAATATACCGTTTTCCTAATTTCACAAACACCCCAATTATTTATTACAAAATTATTACAGACCAGATGAGTAATATAAGTACAAATATTACACAAGAAATCATAGTAGGACTATAGCAGGCCCAAAAGAGATACCCAGTATTTCATGGGCCTTCAACAAACTCCTTCTTCGCAAATAGCATGCCCAGATCCAAACAGGGGACTATGCCCATCAACACAGCCCAAAAGTCATAGAGGAACTCAAGCCAAACCTAACAGTCACAAATTGCCCATATGACCCAAATATTGAATTACACAGAAATCACTTGCGCAACCCAGTTTGCAGATTATACAAATAATGCGAGGACGAAAAGCTAAATGCCAGAGACAGCTCAAGTTCCAGTAGCAAAGAAAGTGATCAAAGAACCCCAAATCCTAGGGTGTGAGAGTTCACAAGGGTCTCAAATGAACCCCGAGCAGTGCTCACACTAGGGAGGTCAATAGAGAAAGTTTTGGTGGCCTTGGCTTTCAGCCGGCCAAGAGTGATAGATTCAGAATAGTGCAGGTAACAAATGAGAGTGAGGTGACATTGAGCAAGTGATAGAATTTGAAGAGTTGCACTTATATTTTAGAAGCAGACATAGCAGGGGTGATTAAACAAAGAACATACAAGCAAAGAGAATCACAAAAAATCTCAAAGGACAGGTTGCTATCACAAGTTCAAAACTTTGCATATTGGGCAGAAAACATTTTGTAAGAAGGAGGGGAATCAGGTTTTTTAAGACTACAAGATTAACATACCAAGCTGCACAATGCCAAATGAGTCTAAAGTCGAGCACTAACTCAAAGGATTTAAAGCCTAGGGGTGCAAATTATGTTGAATATTAATCACAACACCAGAAAGTAGACATGCCAACTTATATTACTAAGACAAACCAATATCAAACATTATAAGGAAACACACGTTAAGATGGCTACTCTAAAGGTCCCAACTAATCACCAGGGGATACAGGATTAGTCAAACCGAAGACATAATGAGTGACAAAATAACATGGGAGCAGGTCATAGCTAGAGTGAAGGTCATAGATTAGGACACATTATAGATACGAGTCTGTCATTACAGGAACCCAGAACAAAGCAAGGAAGCAAACTCATGCCAAGCAATAAATGTAAACATTTAGGTACCAACACATTAAGCTAAACGAATTTAAGAGAGTCCAAATTACTCAAGTTAAGCATAAACATATCTCAGAACTGGCAGATTCAGGTAAAATAAAATGCTAAAGAAGTTCAGATCATAAAACAAGTTCA
This sequence comes from Nicotiana otophora, assembly GCA_000715115.1. Lineage (NCBI taxonomy): Eukaryota > Viridiplantae > Streptophyta > Magnoliopsida > Solanales > Solanaceae > Nicotiana > Nicotiana otophora. Next base: position 10,527 of record AWOL01S0018679.1, on the reverse strand, counting down.
ATGTCAACAAGGTTGCACATAGAGATGGTCTAGAAACACATTAAGTCATGAAAATTTAGGGGTATGAATATGCAAATAATGAACAAAGGAGAATAAAATTTCAAAAGCTAAGGAACTTACCAATTATCACTTGACAAATAGAGAAAACAAGAAAGAACAAACTTCACAATACTCTGAACGTTAGCAAAGAGCAATAGAACCCAGAATCTTAGTGCGTCAAAGTTCCCAAAGGCCTCAAACAAACATCGGGCAGTGCTCGCACCATGAAAAGTTAAAAAAATCAAATTTCGGTGGCCTTGGCTTTCAGCCGGCCAAGAGCAAAAGTATAGAACAAGAGAATGAACAATAATAGAGTGACAACCTTTAGTTCTTTAGTGAATCTTGTGAAAAAAGTCAGTTTCAAAAGGGAATGGGCAGGGGTTTATATAGTAGTAGAAATCAAGCAAACAAACAAGGAAACACTGTAAAATCAAACATAAATAAGGAAATAATAACATGAAGAATCGATTTAATAGGATTAGGAGAAAAATTAGGTAAACCTTAGTTCATGATGGAGAACCAAAAAATAATCAAAAATCTCACTGAATCGAACACGTACGACCTTGACATGATGCATATGGACGAAATAGCATCCAAATACCGAAGGGTGAAGATGATCTCCCTTTATTCGGAGATTGATATTTGCCAAAAATTGGTATTATCCAAATCCCAGATAAGTAAATAATGGGTGAATCCCATTCTTAACGGGATTAGGAGAGGGATTGGTGAAGGGCGGCGATTAGAGTTATTCCGAGAAGAGGGGGATTCTAGGGATTTCAGGGCGGCAGGTCGGTAAGAAATGGGCTAGGGTTTTGGGTAAGGGGGAATATAAAGAAACGGGTAGGTATATTATGGGTCGTTGATCATTTGAGATCAACGACCAGGATCGCAAGGGAGACGGGGCGGGTTATTTGAAATAGGTTCCGTCTGGGTTGAGGTTAAGGGGTCGTTTGGATTGGGTTGTTGAAGTGGAGAGTGAGAGGGCTAAGTGTTTGGGCAAAAAATGGTCCGATAATTAGCCTAAAATTAGGCTAATTGTTAAATAAGAGATTAAGGAGAAATAATTTATTACAAATAGCTAAAACAAAATACTATCTTTGCAACTTAATACTTTAAAACGATAGTAGAAGATTATAAAAAATGTAGAAACTTATTTCGACCTTGAATAAAATGACAAATGCAATAAAGTTGTAAAATATAGGCTATTATTGCAAGTAAAAACATTTGAAACAATGTGTTATGGATGCAAATAATAATTTTAGATGATTAAGTCATCACAAAGTGATTTGAAGGAGTAATTAATAAATATTCAAGTGATTTAAATGTAAGAAAATCAATTTCAAAGCTCTAGAAATTATGGAAAATTATAGAAAATGTTTGTATAAATTTTGTAAACTAAATAATGATGCGAAATGATATTTTGAAGGTATATATACTATTTTAAAAAATATGAAGGCAAATTGGGTATCAATAGCGGCCATGCCACCTTACCCCAATATGTATAGGTGGGCGGTGGTGCAACAACATACCAAAATCATACATAAAGTGGCCCTGTCGCCTCACCCCAATATATGCGGGTGGAGGTGTAACCCCAATCAAAATTTCTACACAATTTGGCATAATAGTTTTTCAAATAAATCACGACTTGGAATCATAATACGTAGATACACAATCCATAACATGACACACATCCTCAATTTATAATACAATATGTTAAGAGTATTTGAAACATGAATTGAACATATATCTTTGTCACAAAACATATTCGAAATACTCAACTTGTAATAAATATCTTGAAACTTACAAGGATATTGAGGTTCGAATTCTTAAAGAAGAATTTAGCCAACATACCTCAATTGAGCTTCCTTAAACTTTAAAATGTTCCGGAATTCTTAGCAGCTTCAATCTACTTTAGAAATATAACAAATTGAACCAAAATTAGGAAGATGATCGTGGTTCTAGCTCATTTGAGCATTTTATCAAACACTAAGTATGCATTAAGTTTTCAAGGTCCTTTAATGGAGGATTCCATCATCCCACAACTCATTCCTTACCACTCGTAGTTCAATAATCTTCCTACACCCTTTTGATAACACATGCATGTAAAATAAACAACTCTCATGACCAAAATTTATCTTGCTAATTACCCATTTTCAGATAATTTCAAAATTAGGGGTTAGGGTGTAGAATCTTACCTCTAGGATAAAGACATAGTGAGTTTTCTTTGTTAGTCATCAAAGATTCGAGCAAGAATTGAAGGACAATTTGTTGAAGATAACTCTCTCACTCTCAAAATGTCACATTTTAGCTCAAAAATGGTACAAATCATCTATTTAATGAAGTAGGGTCGGGTTATAAAAATCTAAAAATGAAGCTCCGGAATAGGGTATGCGGTCGCATATGTGATNTTCTACACAATTTGGCATAATAATTTTCCAAATAAATCACGACTTGGAATCATAACACGTAGATACACAATCCATAACATGACACACATCCTCAATTTATAATACAATACGTTAAGAGTATTTGAAACACGAATTGAACATATATCTTTGTCACAAAACTTATTCGAAATACTCAACTTGTAATAAATATCTTGAAACTTACAAGGATATTGAGGTTCGAATTCTTAAATAAGAGATTAGCCAACATACCTCAATTGAGCTTCCTTAAACTCTAAAATGTTTCGGAATTCTTAGCAACTTCAATCTATTTTAGAAATATAACAAATTGAACCAAAATTAGGAAGATGATCATGGTTCTAGCTCATTTGAGCATTTTATCAAATACTAAGTGTGCATTAAGTTTTCAAGGTCCTTTTATGGAAGATTCCATCATCCCACAACTCATTCCTTACCACTCTTAGTTCAATAATCTTCCTACAACCCTTTGATAACACATGCATGTAAAATAAACAACTCTCACGACCAAAATATATCTTGCTAATTACCCATTTTAAGATAATTTCAAAATAAGGTGTTAGGGTGTAGAATCTTACCTCTAGGATGAAGACCTAGTGAGTTTTCTTTGTTAGTCATCAAAGATTCGAGCAAGAATTGAAGGATAGTTGTTGAAGATAACTCTCTCACTCTCAAAATGTCGCATTTTAGCTCAAAAATTGTACCAATCGTCTATTTAATGAAGTAGGGTCGGGTTATAAAAATCTAAAAATGAAGCTCCGGAATAGGGTATGCGGTCGCATATGTGATCGCAGAACTGATATGCGGTCACATATGCCATCGTAGAATTGGTGCCAAAAAGATGGAAAAAAGCTACCTGGATCTGCGTGGCCCGCAGACCTATTATGCGGTCGCATAATGCACCGTAGACTTTTGCCCAAACTGCCTCGCCCATGCTTTATTCTACGACCATTATGCGGTCCGCAGAGTGATTCTACGGCCGCATAGTGGGCCGTAGAAATACATTTTTATGCCCAAATTTTTCCTTCATGTTCCCGTGCATTGTTCAACCCAAAAAGTCCGAGCCGCGAAGAATTTCTGCAATCCTCAAACACGTAAGCCTTGTCTGGCACCATGAAACATTATTTTTCCTTTGCGAAATTTTACGGGACTTTACATTCTCCCCCACTTATGATCATTCGTCCTCAAATGAGGGTCAAATTCCATCATTAGCGTTCAATGTAACTCAATTGTTAATTCACACACACCAGTAGTTTCAAAATTTGGCTAACTCCCCAAATTTCCAAAAATTTCACCAAAGTCTCCATTGTAACTAGGCCTATCCACCTACTAGAAAACCCCAGAAACACATCCTAACAACATATACATAATCCAATGACGTAACATAACACAAAACAACATCAATTGTGGCCTCACGAGCAATATATTACCATAAAGGAACACCCTTAACATCAATTTGTACAAATGATACATAATTCATAGAAGGTAATCCTTAGAATCTTCATAGAATACAACTTTAGAAATACATGGCTATTCAAACAAATAAAGATACTTTTTCTTCATTTCTTCCTCGTCCTCCCAAGTAGCCTCTTCAACCTGTTGGTTTTGCCATAGCACTTTCGCGGAGGCAATTTATTTATTTCTCACCTTTCGGACTTGCCAGTCAACAATTGAAACTGGAATATCTTCATACGTCAATTCCTCATTAACCTCAATAGTCTCAACTAGAACAATGAGTGTCAGATCTATAACTACTTTCTTCAACATAGACACATGAAACACTAGGTGCACTAATGACATCTCAAACACGTAAGCCTAGTCCGGCACCATGAAACATTATTTTTCCTTTGCAAAATTTTACGGGGCCTTACACCTGATTTGGGAGGACATAGCCCGTAACACCGGACAAGGACCAGTTCAGATAGTAGTTCAGTTTCAGCACAGTTTCAACTTAACCTTCGGTTAAGTTCCAGATCAGTTGCTAGTTCAGACTCTTGTTTGACTTTTAACTTATATTCATATTTCCATCTTACATTCATACTTGAGTATGCTTTACATATGCTTTCACCCTACATACTTTGTACATATTATACTCACGTCCTTTTTGAGGCACTGCATTTCATGTCACGCAGGTACCGATAGATCAGCATTTGAGTCACATCAGTAGGCCATCCACCAGTTGTTGGAGTCACTCCGCTTACTCCCAGAGTTACTTATCTTTATGTGTAAAGTCAGCTAGTTTGGGCATGATGGGGTCGTGTTCCATCCAGTACTTTTTTAGTTCAGCACTCCTAGAGGCCTATAGATATGCACCTATGCTGTTAGTATGTATCTATATGTCAGATTTTGTTAGCCTTGGTAGCGTTCTAGACTGTACAGCTCTTATCGGTTATGCTTATGCTTTTAAAGTTTATCCATTTATATTCATGACTAGTAGATTATCAATAAGTTTAGTGATGATCGGCACCTAGTGTCAGTTATTCATCGTGACCCTAGGCTGGGTCATGACAAACATGGTATCAGAGCAAGGTTCAGTCATGTGGTATCTGCAGGCCATGTCTAGTAGAGTCTTATTTATTGATATGTTTTGCACCATAATTATAGTCAGGAGGCTACAAAATATTTGGGATGCTTCCTTTTCTTTCCGGTCTATATTGTGCGATAGAACTGAGTCGTATGTATATGTATTCACTCCTAATCTTTATCTTATTTATGTTCTCAGTGATGCCTATGAGTACTAAACGACATATGCCAATTGCTAGTATGGGTCAAACCCGTCGGAAAATCAAGGTTTCTATTGAGGAGGATCCGTCCGAGGATCTATGTGAGTCATTTATTTGAGTAGTTTCGACTCTGCCAACAGCAAATGGGGTGAGAGGAGTTGAACCTCACCAAGTCCCTTAGTTTCATTATCAAGGCCAGTTGATCGGGGTATAAAGGGAGTGGTGCAAGGACTGGCATAGCCGGGTCACCCAGGCTCAAAAATATGTCAGGGTATTTACGGACACTAGATCTTCTGACGAGCCAAATAGTCATAGTTTTCTGAGTCTGTTAATCAGGATTTGTCTATATATGTCATGGGATATGAGAATGAAGATGAGAGTTGTTAGGCCAAGAGGATGAAGGTGGCTGATAAGGATTTGAGGATTCCGCTTCGAAGTGTGTTTGATCGAAGCTCTCAAATAGGATTGAGGCAGGATGGTTAGAGGTACATTAATCCCTCCACTGAAATTTCCTACATTATAAACTCAGGAGGAAACATATTATTTGTTATACAAGAATGAATGTTATTCCAAGAGCAATGGACTATGATTGTAAAATGTAAAGTGGGGACCAGATTAGAAGTAACGGGACCGCAACACTACTCTACAAGACTAATAAGATATGGGTTTTAGTTCAAATTACAGAGAAGACCCTGGCAAAAGTTACATAGGTCTCTAAGAGTTAACATTAGAGGACTAAGGGAGGAGAGGGGAGTGATCTAGCACCTTAAGAAGTTAGAACT